>RJWM01004619.1:0-99649 GCA_004363535.1 Dasyprocta punctata | reverse complement strand
CAGGGCATGCAGTTGAGTGAATGAGGATGGGATCCTATTGGTGGCATGGACAGTAAGGTTGGAATCTTGGAGCAAGAAGTAAAAAAGGTATTAAAATTGTTTCAAGAATTAAAGTTTACAAATCCTTGTTGACAGGAGATTGTTCCCCTTTAATTACAGTTATGGACATTTTACCAGCAGTGAAGTGAACATTTCTCTATCAGGAAATATTAAATCATTCCATCACACACCCCTACTGGCAGAGGAAAATGAAACTGCATCCCAGCAATCCCAGAGAAAAACTATTGATATAAGGAGCT
The DNA here is from genome assembly GCA_004363535.1 of Dasyprocta punctata. Lineage (NCBI taxonomy): Eukaryota > Metazoa > Chordata > Mammalia > Rodentia > Dasyproctidae > Dasyprocta > Dasyprocta punctata. The sequence continues at coordinate 99,350 of RJWM01004619.1, read as the reverse complement.
TATGCAAGATGGAAATTTAAATCCTAGTATGTTTATCTTACTGCTTGTGCTATTTTCATTTTACTGCTTAATATATCCATATTTATTTTTATGTAAAATAGCACTTAAGTTTGGACATTATTGGATAAAGATAGTGCCTCTAAAAAGAAAGAAAGTTTCTTGTTTATGCTATACTTTGTGTGTATGTGTGTGTGTGTGTCTGTGTGTGTGTGTGACTGGAAATTAAATCTAAGGCCTTTGCACCAAGTTTCATTTCCAGACCTTTTAAAACATTTTTTTGTGTTGAGACAGAATCTTGTTAATTTGCTAAATTGGATCCTTCTGCCTCAGTCTTTCAGAGTGTTGAGATTATAGGCATATACCACCATGTCCTTTTTCTCCCTTGTCTTACTCAGTTGTAATGCAAAGTTACATACCCTGAGGTATACATTAGTCTTATGCAGTCCTGTAACAGAAACTCAACAGGCTCAGCAGACAAAGGATTTTTCTTTGCACAAAAGGGCATTTTTCTGGCATTGTGCAATTACTAAAATAGAAAATAGATCACAATACAGTTCTAGATTCTTGCCAAAGACAATTCCTCAAAATTTTCCATTCTTCTGACTTTTCTCTTAGTACAACAATCACAAAGAAAGAGTTTGAATTTAAACAACAGCCTCCTGAGACAAAATACTGCTTGGGTGGAATGAAATGAAGAGAACTAAGAAGTAGAAAATTTCTGAACCCTGAAGCAGTTGGCTACATCAGTTTGCAGCGATATAGGTAAAAGACTATTTCTGTCATTTGAATAAGAGCCAGAAAGTAAGTTATCTTCAATTGGACTAATATCATTCACTTGGCTTTTGAAAATCCCACTTTACAAAGACTTTTCAGTATTGATGTGCTGGTGTGTATGCACAGAAGTCAATGTGATCAGAAGAACTGGAAGATTCACTCACACAGTGGAATGCACACTCTGACACTGTATAACCTCCACTGTGTCTTTTTCCTGGAATTGCAAAGCTGTGTATATTCCTTGCAAAAGAAATATTCATAGTAGTATAGCACTCTCTTCTATTGTAAGCGTATTTAGCTTATGTAAACTATGTTTGGCACTTTCTGAACTCAAAGTGATAAAACAGGGTAGTTTTTTTTTTTTTAATTTGGTATGTGAAAACATAAGCAAAACTTCTGAATGTTCTGAGGGAAGAACATCCTGTGATGTGACTGGCAAGAGTAGAGAAGGCCTAGTTAATTGTGTTGCCCCATACTTGTTATCCAAGCACTCTGGGAGGTTGAGACTGGAGGTCTAAAAATTTGAGACCTGACTGGGCAATTTAGTGATTTCATGACACCCTGTCCCAAAATTTAAAAATGAATAACCAAATAAGTAAATAAATAAGTAAATAAATAAATGAAGTGAGTAGATCAGGGTGAAGGCTCTGGGGTTTCTATCCCCAGTAGTACTACACTCCCAAAAATGTTTTTGAAGTCCCTTGTATTTGCTGTCCAATCTCAAATGTAAAGCGAAACTAGATAGGCTATAGAGACTCTCAGTCATGCTGAGATTTTCTCTGACTGCTCCTTGTCCTCAATGAAAACCTTGTAGAGCAATTTCTGATTTGAAGAAAAATTAGAAGATCTAGACAGAGGATTCAACTTATTCTTTCATATAAAACAACTCAAGGAGGCCACCTAAAATTATTCATCTTCTCTCACATAATTTATACAACTTTCCAGACCAATTATTACCTTTTAATCAGGCATAAAGACTTGTGAGGTGTTTGAATCCAGACTGAAGGGTTTTTTTTTTTTAAAAAGCAAGCATAACTTTTTTATAGAATTACTGAAAACAGAAAGAAAAAGAAAATAGTATTTTAAAGTGTTTACAATAAAGAGCAAAAATAAAAATAGTCTTGTTTTAAGGAAAATTATTTCATACTGGCTATGAATGCGTCATGTATTAGAACTTAAATAATGACTGTAAAAAAGGCTTTCTTGAAACACCAATGTTTAGGTAGCTGGATTGAAGCTATCTATTTTAAAAATCATAAATATTATATACTTATAAGATACAAATATTGGCTTATATAAATGTATAAATTAATAGAATTTGATAAATACTATTGGAAATTTTGGTGGCTACGTAACTTAATGTGTGTTTAAACTGGTGAGGAATAATACATAAGGTTTATATTTTAATTATCTTAAATTTTAGTCAATTCTCAAACAATTTACATTGTATTTTACCAAAACATCAGTTCATGATGGATTGGGAATGAAACAAAGCAGGGATATAACATCAGCAAATCTTCATCACATGCGTTTTAGTGGTATAAGCCTGGAATTCATTTTATTAACCTCCAATATGGAAAACAAAAGTGCATTTTCTGAAGTACCCATCTCCACAGAACAAGTTTATACTTAGCTAATATTAATTTATTTCTGTGCCAGCCTAAAAATAAAAGCATTTCCTCTTTGATCTCATCTTTAGTAACATTTCATGTATTTATTTACATTTTTAAAGACTACCTTCTTGTTCTTTTATGATTTCATGCAGAAAGTAATTATTTAAAAATGCTTTCTTTTTACACATTATACTTGACCTTCAATTGGCATTGCATCATAACCTATAAGCTGTAAAGATGAAAATAATTTTTAAGAGATGTAAAGAGATTTATTAGAAATTTCATGAAGTAAGAGTGTTGGCTTTCAAGAAAGAGAGACACAAAAATAAGTTTTAATAAATGTATCTTTCACCCTTCCTGACATGGTAGCAACATCTTTGCTGGTGCTCATGATGTGTTGCATGCTCTCTGGTGATTGGCTACTTAGCCTTACCTGTGGAGAAATCCACCATTAGTGGATTTCTTGATAGGATAGAGCCCATAGGAGGTGTCTGCAGGCCCGCCCATGCCTTGCCACATTAGGGTTGTGGAAAGTCTGGGTCTCATGGGAGCCCTGGAATGTAAAAACCAGAACCTCCTGCTGTTTCAATACAAGCAGCATCTCCTCAAAGTCCTTATTAAAATCACACAAGGGTGCCTCACAAACAAGGCCTTTGAACAAGACTATAAATAATGATCATGCTTCGGGCTGATTTGGAGTGTTTCTGCCAGTGAAGTCAGGATTTTTTAACAATAATTGGTGAGACTGATACTTAAAGGGAATTGAAGACAGTGTTTTGGCCCTGAGTTAGCTGGGCTCCTGTTTGAAGCCCTAGGTAAATCTATCTCATGCTTGTCTTCCATCTGTTCTGTAGCAATCTTCTATAAGGAAAACCCCTTTGAAATTCATGAGAATTCTATTTCATCGGCCTAACAGAACTAATACAATACTGTTCTCCACACTTGAATGATGAAATGACTCTCTTTACTACTGATGTGTACTTAATTGTGCTCCTTTCCCCAATTCATATGTTGAGGCCCTAAGTACAGCTCTACTGGAGATCGCACCATTAAAGATACAATTAAATTAAAATCAGAATGTTAGGATTGTCCTAATACAATCTAATGGTTGTCCCCAGAAAAAGATATTACTGCTGAACTGTAGAAATAATTTTACTGTGTATATGTATATCAAATATCATGTTATACACTTTAAATATAGACAGTGAAATTAAACATTTGTAAAATGAGGATGCACAGGGTGGCACAGGGACGTGTTCATGGAGAGGGAGGGTGACCTGAGCATGCTTCAAGAAGCTGTGGTCTGTGAGCAAAGAGAAGGGATTCACAAAACGTTAACCCAGTGAATTTGGACTTTTTGCTCCAGGAACTCTGAGACATACAATATTATTGTTCAAGCCACCATGTTTGTAATACTTACATGGCAGCATTGACAAACTAATACACCTGCACATGCTGAATTCACATGAAAGCATGTTCTCCTCTCGTGCCTCATACTGTTTGAGCTGAAGAATGAGTGAAACACAACCGCACGTGAGTAAAGGTGCAATTATGTGGGTGCGTGTGCAGCATGAAGTTTAATTACACCCTTTGCCTTGGGAAATACCACAAAAAAAGGTAAGAGAAATAGTGTATAGGAATTTTTTTCCTTGTAAGTGATGCTGAACAGAGCAGGATTTGAAGCATTTGTACCAGAGTATAGTTTATGTTAGACGTTTCCACCTAGTCATAATATAAAGAGAACTTATTGTGCCTCCAAGATAAAAAGTTTCCTCCTCTAAGGCAAAATATTCTAGGTCCATATTTTGGTGGATAGTTTCATCCTGGTTTTGAAATTTACATGATCAAAAATATATCATATAGAAAAAAATCTCAATTTATATAAATGTAACCTTTTAAAGATTACATGTATATTAATTTATTTTGCTCATCGAACAAGTATTTAGTACGTATTATGTGCTGAGTATTATGATGAATTCCTGCAACATGGTTCATGTTGTTATGAAGTTAACATTCTGAAGTGTCTGAGAGGATTACAGGAATTAGAGTGAAAAATTGGCAAGGAATCCATTGGATACATACAATTATAATAGATTCTCTAGAAAGAGAATACTGAAGGATGAAAGGTTTTATAGAGAAGGAGAAAGGTTTTAAATGATATGAATAAAAAGCCCTGTGAAGAGCTAAGGGTAGACAGCTCGAGCAAGGGAAGACATAAAAGGAACAAGATTCACATGAATATGTTTAAGAGACAGAAGAGAGAGCAATGCATATGAAATGAGATGGGGATATGAAAGATGAGGTCGGCCACATTGGGCAGAGCCATTTATTTTACTCTATGAACATTTTCAAGCCATACAAAGGTTTTGGTAGGCTGTTTACCTTATTATTATTATTATTATTATCATTTTATTTGACAAATACTGGGACTCACTGTTTCATGGCAATGCTTCTAAAGGGGGTTTCCTGATTCAAACTGCAGAAACACCTGTCATTAGTAGGCTAGTACAGAAGAGAGGCCCACAGTCGGAGATGAGCTGGTCAATGACATGCACACTTCCACTAATTGAACACATGTTTTATGTGAGAACTGTACAAAATTCTCTACAGGATAAGCCAAGTAACCCAAAATGAAGACAGTTTTTCCCCAAGGAAAGACCAGACTGTACGCTAAGCATACTAATGTACAAATAATTGTAACTTTGGTATGAGAAAGGAAGATCTAAGTAGATTTGTTAAAAATGGTGATTTTTTTTGAGTGAGACAAACTAATTCAGGTGGGAAATTTCTTTGTCCATCTTCTTTGGTTCTTCTAGATATTTATTTTTAATCTTTTTAAAATATAAACTTGATTGTGTATATTTGAGTTTCATAAAGAAGACATGAAAATGGCTAATACATAAACACAAAGATACTCAGGCCAGGGATATAGATCAGTGGGATAAGCACCTGACTGGTATGCATAATGTCCTGAGGTTGACTCCTGCTACCAAAAAACAAACAAACAAACAACAAAGCAAAGATGCTCAATATTACTAACAATCTATAGAATGCAAATTAAAACCAAGATAAGGTATCACCTTGTACCCATTAGGATGCTGTCATCAGAGAGACAAGGGATCTTTTATTCATTTTGCATTGATTTTTTTAGCATATGAACTCTAGTTCCATGCGTCTGAATGGACATAAACCATTTTCCCACAAATCATATTTTACTACACATTATTCTATTTAGTCTTTAAAAATGCAAATAAGGAAACAATATAACCCCATTTTACACAGAATATAACAGTGATTCATATGATTTATGTAATTTGTTCAACTTTCAAAAAAGTTTTAAGAGATGAGTGCAGTTATCCTAGAGAATATAGACTACTTTCAGTGGTATCCAGGGAGTTATTAAAAGTTTTAAATAGAGCAATAATTTGATCAGAGTACAATCTGTGAACATTAACAGGTTAGAGAACAATATGGGGAATTAGAATGGGTTACCTTGAACTTGCAGAATTAAGTTAGATTTATTCAGTCAGTAAATCAGAAAGAGAGGTTATAAGAGGTTTGGTCAACATCATGTCAACAGGGAGTAAAATGAAACTATGGGTATAAGAGTAATTTCAAAGAGAGGAACTATGAAGTTAATGACCGAATGTTGAGGCAAGAGAGAAAATGAGCTGAGGTATGTGAATCTCTGAATGTCTTAGCTGATACAAATAGTAGCACACAAATGGAAGGGTCTATTTATCAGAAAATGTAATGCAGAGTTTTGTTACTTGTATATGAAATGAACATAAATATTGCTTACATTTTCTCTATATGATACCAGAATGACCATTCTAACAAATCAAGTGTATGATCTGTGTATACCTTCACCATTACTTCATTAGCAAAAATGTGTAGACTACCAATACAGTACAGTGAATATTCTCTGTTATATTAGGATATGAGTGAAAGAAACTTCACTGTGTTTTACTCTTTTTATAATTTTTAATTTATATAATTGTGTTTAGTGAGGCAGAAATAAGCACACTTATTCACCTCTTCATATGCATGGCCCTTTGATGTGTGACTGAGACCTGTCTCATAAAAAGGGTGCAATCTCAGCTGCTTGAATCTTAGCTGGTTGGCTTCTAGCAACAGAATGTACAGAAATTAGCTTTGTACTGGTTTGAAACTAGGCTGTGCGCTCTCTCCAAACTCTCCCTATAGAAGAAAAACACTGGGCCAACATGCTGAGTGATGAGAGATACGTTGGCCAAAAGCACTCGGTGCCCAGATAGTCATTAGATCCATGTGTGAACCTTACTCAGACCACCCAAGTTCTATCAACCTGTCAGTGAATGTATGACCACTGGTGAGCCATGTCAAGATTATTCAAGCCTGCCTAGATAATCAGAACTTCTTGTTTGACCCATAGACTTATGTACAAGGGCAGTACATAATTATCATTTTAGGTCACTGTGTTTTGGAATATTTATTACATAGCACTAGATAGCCAATAGAGCATTATATACATGAAGTACATATTGAGAGACAAAATCATTAAAGTCACCCATGGTACCACTTCATTAGGATATGGCTATGTAAAATTTGGGTTAGAATTTTTAATATGAAACTTAAATAGGTTTTGAGGAAAACATTTTTAAGGAATCCAAAAGGATATTCTTAAAAGATAAGTAAACAATAATTCAGTGACATATTCTATTTCTTTAAAAATGCATAGCATGTACCCTTGTAAAAACTGAAAAAAAAGAAAAAGAAAATTTTGTTAGAATAAATTCATGCCAGTTTTATAATTTATATGTTATATAAGACTGCTTTCATGCTATACCAAGGGAGTTTAATTATAAGAGGGTATATAGAGAAAAGCTAAAATATTTGTAAGTGGAAAATTTATAGTAATGGTTTTCCAGCTTTATTCAAATAGAAAAGGTGTATGACATAAAAATCAGATTGGCAATTCCAGTGGAGATACATAAATTGTTGAAAAGGAAAGAAATAAAATGAAAAGATTATTTGATCATGAGCACCAAAATAAAAGGAAAGAAAGAAAAGACAAAAGAAAAGATTAAAAATGAAAAACAGCAGTGATGAATATCTTCAATGAATTCATCAATCATAGCTGAGAAAAATCAGTAAATGTCAAAACAGTAAGTAGACATGAACTAAATTGAAATAAGAAAAACAGAAGTAAAAAATATCAAGAGTTTTGGGGGCAGTATCAAATGGCCTAACATTCACAAAATGGAACACTGGGAATGAGAGAAATAACAGCAGAAAAAATATATGAAGAAATGGTAAATATTTCTCAAAATTTTGAAAGACACCAAACAAAGATTAAAGAAATGAGCCACAGAGAAATGAAAGCAGTATACATGTGTCCTCCCCCTACACACTACTCAAAGAATAAATAATAAAGAATAAAAAAAGCCAAAATCTTTAGGTTGCTGGCAATAAAAGGCACACTAGAGAGGGGCAAAAATATGAATAAAATTAGCCACCTCATCAGAAAATATTCAAGACAGAAGATAATGAAATTATATCCTCAAAGTAGTGAAAGAAAAATTAAGATGAAATTGTCATCTCAGAATTTAACTTACAAAAGGTCAAGAATTAAGGACAACTATAATGTGTTTTCTTAGACAGAACTGAGGAAATTTATTGGTAAAGGGATTAACATAATAAATTTACTAAGATGAGTCTTTGTACACAAGGAATAGATCAGATGGAAAATTCATCTACACAAAATATAAAGAGATCTGAATATTCAAAAATGAAAGCAAACAAAGTGATAATTTTCTCGTTTGAAATGTGTCAGTAGCCCAGTTTATGAAGAAGATGGCGACTCCTGGTCCCCAGGATTGAGATTATAGAAACGACAAGAAGAAACAATCCAGAAATTGTAAATGGATTGAACATACTTTTGGAAGAAAATGAGATGCTAGACAATGGATATAATTTTATTCAGGCTGTTGCAGTAGGAAAGATGTTTATTAATGAGAAACATATTAAGTGAAAAAAGAGAGGGCTTGGACTTTGGCAAAGCCACCATCAGAGTTGCTTTCCACCGGTAACCAGCCACAAGCACACCAGCCTCCGTCGGGGATAATTCCCACAGGTAACCACTCAGGTCCAGGAAGCAGTGGCCGGCCCTGCCTCTGTGCACACACCAGCCACCAGCTGGGATGCTTCTCTCAGGTAACCAGTGCAGGCTGGGAAAAGCAATAGCCATCCCCAAACCAGTAGACCCAATGGCCACCATTGTATGCCCATAGTCAGCACTGGTCAGGAAAAACAGCCAGTCACACCTTGGAGAAATTGTAGCCAATGTGGGAAATGCCTGGGACCCCACTAACCATTTGTATGGAAAAACTCAGGAAAATGTCAAGATGAAGAAGCGAACGGCAGTCTCTGGCCTCCAATCAATGCAGAGCAAGTCCAGGAGATGTAAACACAGAAGAGCCTGGAAGTTGCACACCTGAAGTTTCTGAAGTGAAAAGAAATTGGAAATCAATGGCGAAAGAAACCACAAGAAATTCATAAACACGTGGAAATTAAATAGTGCCCTCCTAAACAACCAAGGGATCACAGATGAAATTAAAGAAGAAATTAGACAGTTTTTACAACTGAATGATAATGACAGTACACCATACTGGAACTTATGAGACACATTGAAAGCAGGGAAATTTAGAGCAGTAAATACCCATATTAGGAAAACAGAGCAAGTTCATATAAACAACTTAATATTGAACCTCAAACTTCCAGAAAAAGAAGAGCAGGTTAAACCAAAAGCTCATACAAGGGAGGAAATTATAAGGATCAGAGTAGAAATTAACACACTGGAGACTAAAAAAACAACACAAAGAATCAATGAATTGAAGACTTGGTTCTTTGAAAAATTTGATCAAATTGACAAACCCTTATCCAACCTTATCAAAAAAAGGTAAGAAAAGACTCAAATTCATGCAATTACAAGTGAAAAGGGTGAAATACAACAGACCCTGTAGAAATCCAGAAAATCATCTACACCTACTTTGAAAACTTGTATTCAAATAAGATGAGAAATACAGAAGAAATGGACAGATTTCTAGATACATATGAATTACCAAGCTGAATTAAGAAAATATAAAAGTCCTAAATAATGCAATATCAATAAATGCAATTGAAGGTGTAATTAAAAACCTATCAACAAAGAAAAGTCCAGGCCCTGATGGATTCACTACTGAATTCTACAAGAAATTTAGTGAAGGCCTAACACCACTACTTCTCAAACTCTTTAATGAAATTGAAAGGGAAACTATACTCCAAAATTCATTCCTGGAAGCAAGCATTACTCTGATTTCAGAACCAGAGAGGGATACAACTAAGAAACAGAATTACAGGCCAATCTCTCTAATGAACATTGTTGTAAAAATCCTGAATAACATACAGGCAAATAGACTGCAGCAAATCATCAAAAAGATTGAACACCATACTCAAGTGGGTTTCATCCCAGGGATGCAGGGATGATTCAACATGCATAAATTCATAAATATAATACACAATATTAACAGAGCCAAGGACAAAAATCATATGATCATCTCGATAGATGTAGAAAATGCTTTTGAAAAAGTCCAGCACCCATTCATCACAAAAAGCCTACAGAAAATTGGAATAGATGGTCTTTATCTTAATCTGATAAAAGCCATCTATGACAAACCAATAGCCAACATCATACTAAATGAACAAAAACTGAAAGGTTTCACTCTAAAATCAGGAACAGGACAAGGATGTCCACTATCTCCGCTCTTACTCAACATAGCCTTGGGAACTTTAGCTAGAACAATTAGTGAAGAGAAAGAAATAGAAGGAAGATAGGAAAAGAAGAAGTTAAACTATTGTTATTTGCAGATGACATTATACTATACTTAGGAGACCACAAAAACTCCACCAGAAGACTGCTAGATTTAATATGCAAATTCAGTAATGCTGCTGGTTACAAAGTCAACACTCAAAAATCAGTAGCCTTCCTGTACACAAATAATAAACTCACCGAGAAAAAAAATCAGGGAAATAATACCTTTTACAATCTCATCCAAAAAATGAAATATCTAGGGATCAATCTAAGAAAGGATGTAAAAGACCTCTGTGTTGAAAACTGCAATACTGTAAAAAAGGAGATTAAAGAGAATGTTAGAAAATGGAAAGATACCCTGTGCTTTTTGGGTAAGAAGAACCAATGTAGTGAGAATGATTATACTTCCAAAACAGTTATATAGATTAAATGCAATCCCAGCCAAAATTCTAATAGCATATCTCACAGAATTAGCAAAAACAATCCTAAAATTCACCTAGAACCAGAAGAGACTTAGAATAGTAAAGGAAACCCTGGGCAACAAAGGCAAGACAGGGGTCATCACAATCCCTGACTTAAAGTTGTACTATAAAGCTACTGTGATGAAAAAAGTATGGTACTGGCAAAAAAACCCCAAAAAAACAAACAAACAAAAAAAACCCTGAAGATCAACGGAATAGAAACAGAAATGACTGCAGACACTTTAAGACACCTTATCTTTGACAAAGGTGCCAAACACATTCACTGGAAGAAAGAAAGATAACCTCTTTAATAAATGGTGCTGGAAAAACTGTCTCTACACATGCCAAAGATTAAAACTGGATCCATATCTTTCACCATGCACTAAGCTAACATCAGAATGGATCAAAGAATTCAATATTAAAACAGAAACATTAAATATGCTGGAAGATAGAGTAGGTAAAACTCTTGAAGACATTGGTGTAGGCAAAGACTTTATGAACAAAATCCATATTGCACAGGAACTATCACAAAGGATCAACAACTGGGATCTCACCCTACTGAAAAGCTTTTGCACAACAAAAGAAACCACCAACAGAGTGAAGAGACTATCCATAATGTGAGAGAAAATGTTTGCCTGCTGTTCATCAGACAAAGGATTACTATTGAGAACATATAAAGAACTAAAAAAAATAAAGTCCTCCCAGATTTGAAGTCCCAGTTCAAAAATGGGCATCTGAGATGAATACATACTTCTCAGATAGGGAAATACAAACAGAAATAAATACGTGAGAAAATGTTCAACATCATTGATCATTTGAGAGATGCAAGTTTAAACAATACTGAGATTCTACCTTACTCCAGAAAGAATGGCTATCATCAAGAAATCAAACAATAACAAATGCTGGAGCAGCTGTGGGGAAAAAGGAACCCTTCTCCACTGTTGGAGGGAATGCAGACTGGTGAAACCACTGTGGAAATCAGTGTGGAGATTCCTCAGAAGTCTAAGTTTGGAGGTCCCATTCAACACAGCTATACCCATTCTGGGTATCTTCCCAAAAGAAGTAAAAACACCATACCACAGTGATATATGTGCACCTATGTTTACTGCAGCATAGTTCATAATTGCCAGATCTTGGAAAGAACCTAAATGCCCATTGACTGAGGAATGGATGAAAAAGTTGTGATATTTTTATACAATGGAGTACTACTCAGCCATAAAGAAGAGTAAGTGGACACTTATAGGTAAATGGATGCAATTTGAGAACACACTCATTAGTGAAATAAATAAGATGTGCAAATACAAACATCCAATTGGTTCATTAGTGTGAAAGTAAAGACATATGTTTATGTGTATAAAAATAGTTAAGGTAGTTATAATACTGATTTCTCTGAGTTCACTGAAGAGAAATATTTGTGCTGGTATTGTTCAGGCAAATGAATGCAGATGTCTGTGCTTTGGGTGAATTATTTGTGGATGACAATACTCAATGTATGTACCATTGTTTCCCCTGATTGATGTGTTTTGAAATTTTGATGTAGTTTTTTCTTCCTCTTCTCCTTTTCTTTCTCTTTCTCCCTTTTCTTCTTCTTCTTCTTCCTCTTCTCCTTTTCCTCTTCCTCCTCCTCCTTCTTCTTCTTTTTCCTTTCTTTTTATCCTTGCATAAAATGGATTTGAAAAAAATAAAGAAAAACAAAAAGAAGGCAAGCAGCTGCCTGTCATGCCATGAACTGCATCTCCTCTGCCATGCCCATCTGCCATGCTGTGCTGCCTTAGAGCCAGCAGACTATGAACTGAAAACCCTACAAACTGTGAGCTACAATAACCTTTCCTTCCTTTAACTTGCAGGTGTTAGGTATTTTGTCCCAGCAAAGAAAAAGTACCTAAGACAGCAGACTAGCACATATCCACAAGCCCAGTTCTCCAGAGGCTGAGGCAGGAGGATCACAATGAGTTCAAGCCCAGCCTAAATAATATGAGTTCCTGGCTCAAACAAAAAAAAATTGAGTGGAACTAAACACTAGAGGTGGAAAATAGGTAAGCGATGCCAGTAGGTGCTAAATGTTTGGTTGACTCCTAAAGGATAATTTCAGAGATTTGTGACATGTCACTTTAATGTCCCCACTGAGGTGATTAAATTGGCAGAGCACATAATGCCTGTTGTATTTGACAGAGTAATGCATAACCTTAGCCTAACCTTGCAACTCAAAATTTAGGAAATTTCACAAAATAACTTAGTTGTCCTCTAAAGAAGTTACCATGTCATGAAAGACAAGAAAACCTGTGAAATAATTTGGAGTCCACTAAAAAGAATAATAACTGAATATTTCTGGATTTGAAATTAAAACAGATAAAGGATGTTAACAGAAAAGCTGATGAATAAAGACGATAATCAAGAGTATGCCACTACTAACTTCTCAATTTTTGTAATCATACTATGGTTATGCAAGATACAAAGGAAATTGTGAAGGGTACATGAAAAGTCTTTCTACTACTTTTGTAACTCTTCTGTAGGTCTAAATTTACCTCAAATAAATAGTTTTAAATAAAAATAATAATGCGCCAAAGCCAGATCAACTGTGAAAATCATTTTTAAGTTTACTCAAAAAGTAAGCAGCATATTTGATGTCAGAGATTTTTGACATAAGCAGTCACATCCATTTTCTCATTTAATTAAATGCTTATTGTTCATAGCCAGTAAAGCCGTGGTACATTTAACTGGGGAATATGACTTTGGAGCCTAACAGGTATACCACAATTTTTGCAGTGATATTACATAACCAATAAAAAATGGTAAGTGCTGCTACTGGTGGGATCTTTTCATTCGTAAGCATCTGAGGTAGCCAGAACCACTGGGTTATTTGGAGATAATTGAGAGTGTGAGGAGAATTGAAGGATTCCTAAATCATCCTTTGTTATAGCCCCATAATTCTATAATCCTCACAGGAAACATAACATTAAAAACAAAACAGATGAAGTTTGGTTTAATGTGCCTCTGCTGCCTGCCTCAAGACAAAACTTTTAAAAATATGATTAGATTCATTCGGGCTAAGGTAGTGATCCCAGTTTTGCAATCTATGCTAATCTTATGCTGTGAGTCATATAAAAATAAACTCAAAATGTACATATGAAGACTAATTTAATATTTGTATTTTAAACTAATCTTGTTCCTACTTTTTCCTGAATAAATGTTAGTTGAACAGGATTTAAAATTAGGGGATTTGGCTCTAAAAATCTGACCTAGGTCTGGTTTCACATTCAGATTGTATATGCTTACAAGTCCATTAATTTCTCTGTGAAATGAGAGTGGTGGTGGTATTTGTGCTACCTCTTAGACAGAGGTATCATACTACTTTTTCACAAAGGTGTTTGATTCCAGGCATGTGTCAGTTTGGTAGGCTTTATTGAAATAGAAAGATCACAAGAAAGTTCGTGTGACTGGACTAGCAGTGCTATTGAATATGGTATCTTTGAGGGTTTTATTAACAATTGCTCACCTCTCCAGCCAAACATGAATTGTGACTCAACACAAAAATAAACTCTTTAGAGATATTTCTTAATTAAATTAATAAGCTAATATCTTTTGTTATGTTAACCCATCCTTATTCAGAACAATTGTCCCTTAATGTAAAGGTTTTTCCATGGTACAAACTCAAAAAAGCAAGTTTTTCTTAGGAAGTAGAATATTTATCTGAATAAATTCAGGAAGTCTCAGCTCATTAATATATCAGTGTTGATCCATGAGCCAAAATTATCAGTGCATGTTGGTCTCTAAATCAAAATGAGTTCTCATGTGGGATTTCTTAATCTGCGCAATTTTGTAATCAAGTTTTCTCTTTATCCCTTCCAACTGGCTTAACAGATCAGCAATAATGCACTGGAAAATAAAATAAATACATTGACCTATTGAAAAATTTATTTAACAAGGTGCTGAGCACTGTTTTCCTACTGACATCGAATCTCAATGTTTTTAAGATGGCAAATTAATGGGACCACTTTTATTTTATTGGTTGAGAGATACATCATTATCTTTCTCCTGGCTACCAGTTTACTCTCTAGAAATAACATGTTGAAAGTTGATAAAGGAAGAATCAATTTTGATTAATTGTTTTGAAATTCCTTTAAGGAGAAGCAAATTTTGTGAACATTAATCCCCCTACTAAAAGGCAAAACCAGGAGGACAGGATAGATAGGGTGACAGGGAGAGGTGAAAATGACCAAAGTATGGAACATGTACATAGGAATCTGTCAAAATGAAACACATTAATCTACATAACCAACAAAAATGAGTAGGATCATTAAAAAGAAAAGAATAAATCCTATGATATGATCTTGACTAGTAAAAATAAATTTCATTTTCCAAATAAATAATCTTAGATCCCAAGAGATGAATAACTTTTTTCAAGACTTTGGAAACTAATTCAGAATTTTGTATCAGAATGGTCTACTGCTCCAAACATTGTATATACTCACAGGTTTTTAAAACAGTGCTCACAAGGAAACTTCACAAAATAGGTGTACACCAGAATGTTTTATTGGCAGCCTGAACACTCTTTTGTATCCACATTAGTCCATCAACAGAAATTCCATAAAATACTCCCCATCTGTGTCTTCTATGAACCATCTCTCTTCCATTCTCTAAAGTTGTACAATGTTTCGACTCCTAAAACATAATTTATGCAAGTATGGCTTTACAAATTGTACTATGAGAATGCATATATATACACCTGCATGTACATGTGAAATACATTTTTGTGACTGATTTATTTCATATGTTGTCACATGTATCTGGAGTTAATTCACGTTCGTTGTTGTGCAGTCTTCCAATGCATAGATATACCACAATTATTTATCATTACTCCATTGGGGGGTGTTGGTTAGGTTCCAGTTTTTAATAATGCCAGTTGTAGCTGTTATAATCACACTGCTGTGTGCAATTTTGTACATGTCTGATATCTCTTTGTGAATATAAAATTTTGATATTTTCATTGTATCATGTTGTTCATGTTTAATGAATATCAATGTTTAATGAAATACAAAGTCTGCCAAACATGTATACACACTTCAGGGAAAAGTGTACTGGGTTTTCTGCTATACACAATACTCTCTAGGGTCCCCCATACGAGGGTAACACCATTTCTCTTTTCCCCAAGTGTGTAATACATTGGTATTTCTCTTTTCCCCAAGTGTGTAATACATTGGTATAAAATCTCTTCCCACATATATTAAGTAATGCAATAGATACTAATTTCTAGCCTTTGGCCAAAAGCACAGATGAATTATAAAAGCATATGTTCACAGTTTTTCCCTTGAAAAACATTTTGTCATTTTTTTCCATATTTTTCTTTGTGTTTAAGCTTATGTTTCACTTTAGTCTATGTTTTGACTAAAATATTTTGCATAAACTTATATGCTATATAAGCACAAATTACTATTACCAAGTTCATCAATTTATAAAGAATATGTATCTATCTGAACCTTATTCCTCTTCAAATGCGTTGCTAAACTAGGTCATATTTTATATAGACATAAAGAAATTGACAATTAAATGTTTTTATATTATCGAGAAAATAATAACCTAAAAGTTCTTTAATACTAGCTTATTAGGTCAAGTGTGGTGGTGCACACTGGTAATTTTAGCACTTGGAGGCTGAGGCAAGAGGATTGCTGGGAGTTAGAGGCCAGGATGGGCTACAAAGTGAGCTCAAGGGTAGTCTGAACTGCATAGTGAAACTCTGCCTGAAAAAGACAAAAAAAAAAAAAAACCCTTAATTTATTATTGACAATTATTAAGATTTTATAACTTACTGCAAATAAAATAACAATACCACTACTATTAATAATAATGCAAAGAAAAGGTCATTGATAAGAATGTATCTGTTCTTATCTTCAAATTGTAGTTAGTATAAAATGACTGTATCCTACAGAGTGAATAGTATGCTTTTGTGAGAGCTAATTGAGCAAATCACCAGTGAATTGCCTAAGATCAAATATTATTGATTCTGTGTTAGCCATGTGGCAGAATCAATTTTTTCTGCTATATCTGGAAAAACTGGAAGATTCAATTATCTCATCATGAAAACATACACTAGAAAAAGCTACTCTTTTCTGGCCTTGTATGAATGCTCTGTTATTAAAAAAAATTTTTGTAGCCTGATTTCTGAGCTGAAATTAACCATAAAATGACAACCTCTAATGAGTTAAGAATTTCTCAAATTGGAATTCTCAAAACAGTGTTTTATAATACATTCTCAAAATATTTAAGCACAAAGAAATTTGTGAAACTTTGGGTATAAAGTCTTTTTTATTTTGGCACATCGTCTGTAACATAACAAATGGTATGGAAGTCCTCGAGAAGCCTGCTCACGCCTGTGTTCGGCTGATGCGCAAAGACATTGATTTGTGCTAACTTCTATAGGCATAAACTTTACTTATATAAGATATGACCTTCTCTCCTTTGTTATGCTCCATTGTTTCCTCCTGGAAAGGAGAGTTGGTTATTTTCTGTTCTGTGGTTAGGTTTCTTATAACTCCGGAGTCAGTTTCATTTTTATTTGTTATGAGCCACCCTGGAAGGAGAAGTAATTGGATTTGTTTGGAAGGATGGGGGTGGGAAAGTAACCAATGAGGTAGAAGAACCTAACCTCAAAGCAGCCATACTTTAAGCATTGGTGCCAATAGTAAGCAGGACTACAGAAAGCAGATCTCTTAGCTTCCCATCCCGAGACATACCTGACACCTATAGTTTAAAGAAGAGGTTGGTTTGAATTCAAAGTTTTTAGAGGTTTCAGTCCATAGTTGTTGGGATCCAAGGAAGAAAAGGCATGGCAGAGGAGCTTAACAGATGAAGCTGCTCATATCAGAGAGGCCAGGAAGTAGAAAGCAAAGGGGAGAACACGAGAGTGAGCTATACCCGTCCCGGTCAAACCTCCAGTGACCTGCCACTTCTGACCAGACCCACATCGTAACAGCACACACAGTTCTGAACATACATAGATCCAATACCTTTCATACTCATGAGGACATTTGGATCTAAAGCATAAGAGCTGATGTTACTGCAATCTGTCCAGAAAAGCAATAGTGTCAACCAAAATTAATATATAGCACTTAGGACTGGAGAGATAGCTCAGCAGCACAGCACCTGCCTGGCAAGTGGGAAGTCGTGAGTTCGATTCCCAGTACAAAAAACAAACAAACAAACAAACAACAAATAAATAAATAAAAAATAAAAATTAAAATACTATAGCTTTTATTAGAAGTGTGGCAATCTAAAATGAATCAGTGGATCAGTGATCATGCCACGCCAACGACATAGGAAATTTTAGAAACTTTGTGACATCACAGAAACATATGTAGCCTAGTAAAATCAACTGGAACAGAAATGATACCTTAAAAATGACTAAACTATATAACCTGCCAGTGTCTTCAGGTGAAGACCCAGTTTAATTTGATATGAGATGGTATTGACACAAGGTGGAAATGATAGCAATGACCTTTTCTGTATGTGTCTGTCACTCTTATATCTTTGTAGATATTTGTTTTTATCACATTTCATTTTTTCTTCTATGGTATTTTTCCTCCCACTCTGATGCTTCTCTCAATTTATATGATAGGTATTTGATGTAAATACTTCGTTATGTATTTCTTTGAAAAAATACAGTTTTGTTTTAAATATGCATGTTTTAATTTCATATATCCATTTTAAATAATATTCTTATTGATAACTTTTATTTAAAATCTATTTTAAATACACCTAAAATTTGTCCTTAACTGCAGCTATTTCATAAGTACATGTACTGTAATTTATATTTCCATCACCCAATTCCCAAACTACCACAAGTAATGTTTGCAAAAAATCTTTAATTTGTTCTCAAAATGACAAATGTTTGATATTGTACATGATAGAATTTCAGGAGACAGGTCATACAACTATTTAATGCTCCCAAATTCTCACATTATCACTAAGAGATTAACAGCAGAATTCTATTAAAATTTCTTGGCTCCCACTACCCTTTCAACATTTTCAGTAATTGAGGATTTAATTCTAATATTTACCAATCTTATATATGATTTATTGATTTCCCCCCCCCTTTGGTTAATACTGAGAAACAGCATATCTTTACATACTGTACTGCCTTCCAGATTTTAATCTCCCTGAATTTTCTAGAATCAGTTCTCCTTGTGTGATTGGGAGGAGTTTGAGGGAGTGAAGGTTTGAGTGTAGGTGTGTAACATTTCTTATAATCACAATATTTTCTTAAATAGTCTATGTATTAATCAATAGCTTCTGCATGTTTCATGTTTATTTAAGAACTCACTCCACCCCATTGTACTCATGATATACTTTAAGGTTTTTATTCTATTAGCTTCATATTATTAGTTCTCTTCTGTTGGTATGTGAGGTAGAAATAAAATTATATTTTTATAGATTCAGTCCATTAATCTTCCCAGTTCCATCTATTAAATCATCTGTTGTTTATTCACGAAGTTGTGCTGTTAATTTTGTCATCTATTTATGTCGTCATATGCATATTTTGAGAGGCCTTTAATTCTTCCATTGGTGTTTTTCTCTTACTTATGTTAGTTTAATATATTTTAAGCTTTTTGGCCTACAGAACATTTTAATATTAAAATAATGATTTTTGCATCCATGTTTTTATTTTGAAAACTTACCGTCACATCCATATAAATTTAAGAAATGGTAAAAATTCCTCAAAAACTGTTTTTTTAAAAAAGTCTAGAACTGAAGCCGAATTTTTACAGTAAGAATATTTTTATATTATTGAATCATCTCTTCCATAAACAAGAATTTTTTTTAAGTATAAATTTAAGTAGTGGTAAAAATTCCTCACAATTTTTTTAAAGTAGTCTAGAACTGAAACTGAATTTTTACAGTAAGAATATTTTATAATATTGAATCATCTCTTCCACAAACAAGAATTTTCTCTATGCAAATTGAATTTTCTCTACGTAAGTTGAAAGTATACTTTTGAAGTTTTTCTATAGTACATTGTATTTAATAGGTTGAAATTACTCCATATTTTACTCATACTTATCACTTTATTGTAAATTACACCATATTTTCAACTAAATTATCGATTTACTTTATTAGCACATAGAAATCTTACAATTTTTGTAATTTGACCATAAACTCCCTTGTTATTTACATTACTCTGTTGATTCTGATGAATTTTCTATGTGATGACCACATGTTCTACTACAAAAAATTATATTTTTCTATTTCTTGTATTATTCTTTTCATCTCTTTTTTTCCCCTGTCCTACTGCACTGGCAGATGCCTGAAAACTATTAAACAGTCCTAATTATTTAAAAAAAATCATCAAATCTGTAGCATTAAAACTAATACAAATGTGTATTGGGAAAAAGAATTTTGTTGCAAGTATTAATTGGCAATTTTTTTAAGTTTAGAAGGTTTTACTGACAGTTTTCTAATTTTTTTTAAGGAAATGCTAAATAGATTAAATATCTTTTTTCTGTGTCTAGAAAGGTAATCATATTTTTCTTTTAGTCCTCTGTTTAGTAAACTACACTAGTATAGTCTTCATTTTTAAAATGACTGACACTGTGTCCTTCAGACATGGAAATGTGACACTACGTTTCTGGGATAAATTTCTTTCAATCTTGAAATTTGACTCTTTAATGAAGTTTTAAATTTGTCTTGCATTATATTTAGAATTTCTGGTTTTATGTTCACAAATAAAACTATCTTTGCTTGGTTTTTCTTTGTTTAGGAATGCAGTTTATATTCAGCCTCACAAAATAAGAAAAGACTCTCTCTCTCTCGCTCTCTCTCCTAAAACAATTAATAAATAATAGGAGGATAAACAGAGTCATGCAATGGAAGTGTTCTGGGCCCATAATAGGGGAGTACTACGCCTTAAATACTTTATAGAAAAACTACCCATGGTATCTATGAGATATGTAAAACTTTTCTATGTGCTTGTTAAGAAAATGAATTAATATTCCATTTTTAACCATCTGTGTGAGTGTATTTTCAACACCATTTATTTAGAGTTAAAAATGTCCAAATATATAAAATTTCATATTATATTTTACTATTTTTCAAGTACAAATACACTGAACTTTGAAATTCATGTAATGTTCATATGACTTGAATTATCATTCTAATTTTCTCCAAATATATGAAGTTTTAAAATCTATTCTTAGCTCATGGACGATACTAAAGCAAGTTGTCAGGTAAATTTAGCCTGGAGGCCATAGCTCACCAATACTTTCATGAGAGCATTTAACACATTATTCATCATAATTTCAATCTCTCCGTTACATAGTTCTAACCCCTGTCTCATATCTGAATCTAATTTGCATCTGAGACTGTGGTGATTTGTTGCCCTCTTGTGTGCTTCATACACTTTTCATACATTTTGTTCAATGGCAGATATGAAATCTTAGGTAGACTAGTAGAGACCAAGAGAAATAGTTTTCACATTTGAAGATAGACTTTGTTTGTTATAGGCTGGGCTTTTAGTATGGAATTCAAAGTGAATCTGGTTAAGAGGTGAGCTAATTTGGAATAGGTTGCTGTTGTGTTTTTATATAGTCCTCTACCAACTTTAGTCGTCCTAAGTAGTATCTTGTGCTTAACGTTGGGGCTGTTTTTGACAAATGTCAGCTCCTTTCCCAGCCCTAGGGCTTCTCTGTGCTGTACATTGTTAGGCATCTTTTTCCAAGTTCTTAATATCTCTGCTCACCCTGTTCCAGATACTTCCTGATGTTATTCATTACTACTTGCTTTTTAGCTGATTATTGGAGGGTAATAGGGGAAGATATTTCTCTTATTCTGCTTGAACCTTGAAGGTTTTAGGCTTTAGACTGTGTCCTTCAGATATCGTGGTGTGTCATTCTCTACATTTCTGCTTTCCTTCCAATCACTGCTCTGGATCCTGTTTTCATTCCTGACCCAGTAGGAGAAATAGTTTTTTTTTCTCCCCAATCTAAATGAGTTTTCATCAGTACAATAAAGATGACAATAATTAGATCAATGTTTTCTTTTCACAGGAGAAATAAGAAAAAGCACATGGGTTGAGACCTCCAAACCCAGATATGTGCCACAAGGAGCAATTTTTTTTTTTTTAACTTTGCAACATTTTCTCTAAGCCCCTGGTGGAATTGATGAAGCATGATCCTGTAGGAGAATACAACTGGTGGAGCCTCTGCGGTCTTCCCGGGCCTTTGCAAACTTTACCTGTACTAATTCACTTGCCACCTCATGTAAATTCTCAACAATGTCTAGTTTCATCAACTCCAGATAAGAAAACACTGACATTCTGCATTATGCTCTTCTTCGGCTACCAACCTTTTCCTAGGTTTTGATTGCCCTAAGAGTCCTGCTTTCTGATCGCTATAAGAAAATTCATAAACATAGTGCTTGTCAAGCTTTCCTGTTGATGTCTTTCTACCTCTCTCTATGCCTAAATGCAAAAGTTTCTAATATTCTTTTTGTTTTTGTTTCTTGTACCAGGGTATGAACCTAGGGTCTTTCACACTGAGCAGCATCCTGAGTCACCTGTCTCGTTCATTAAATTGTCTTATTGTAAAACATAGAAGCAAAGCTTGTTTTAAATTTGTGATCCTCTTGCCACTGTTCTTTGAGTGCTTGGATTACAGGCTTGCCACCATATCTGATGGTTTTGATATTCTTTTAAAATGCTGAGAGCATTTATGTGGAGAACAATCCTAATGAACTTAATCATAATAATTTGGAGTCATCTCTTATAGAAAAAGTATGTGATCATATACGTAATTAGGAAGGTCTTCCGGGGGCCATCATAAACTCTCCTCTTTGAAGGGAGAAATCTTGGAGAATGATTGAGAAAACTTGGTTTAAGCATTCTATTTGGCCAAAATTTATTCACGAAATTCTCTAGAGAATTATAGACTCTTCCTAATCATATTGTATAAACATAAGATTCACAGTATTACGAGTTAGAAGTCTTCTGGACTCCTTTCTTGGCCTTTTAATCTGGCAAGTTACGACTTTACTCACTCTTTTCTGGGGTTCAGCCCAGCTGTATGCAAAACAAGGCAATGAAAAGTCAGATTCATAAGCAAACCAGACTTCTACTGCAAAGACAGCAAAACAGAGCATATACTAAGCATTTGGGGAAGATTAAGAGTAATATTAGAATGCCAGTTACCTCTGATTTTTATTTCTTTCGTTAGATCCCTAATTCTTTGGCTGAAGGGAACTGACTCTTGATTGCTTTTGCATTCAAAATACCAGACAAAGTCCTTGTTCCTAGTGATTACATCGTAAGTATTCCTTAACAGTATTTAAGAAAATGCATAATTCGGTTTCCCCATTCATAGTAAAATCTCCATAAAAATGGAAATCTGTCTTACTCTTCATTTTTATGTTTTATAGTACATCTGGGAAATATCAGATGTTTAATATTTTTGTTAGAAAGTTTTTTGACAAATTTCTTCTTTTGACAGTTTTCAACTGGCAAAAAACGGTTGCTCCAGTGTTCAAGTAATAATTGTATTTTAGATCCTTCATCAATGAAAAAGTACAGCTCTCATTTATGTTTTCTGATACTGAAATTGCTCTTCGTTTACCTCACAAAGTGTTACTTCTACAGGCAGAGCTATTTGCTATTGGCCATGTCTGTATATTGTATCAATGTAGCTCACCCTAGAAGGAAACACTCCAGACAAGGCTGCATACATCAGAATGCTCAGAAAGAAGCACTCACGTATTTGAAGTAAGCAGCTATGCATTTTCATTAACTGTAATGCTGGCAGTACTCAGTTCTACTTCAATGAACTTTCCCCCACAAACTAATTTGAAAAGCTCATAAGAATAATTGATACCCAACTTCCTAGAAATGAAAGAGTCAATGAATATAGCATTTATTTTAGATGAGCTTATAACCTAATGTAAAAAAATAAGAGCAAGAAATATAATCTTAAAATAATAATAGAGTCAATGTTCCATGCACTGAACATAAACAAACTTTGAACTATATCTAAAATATCCAGGTGTCTCAAATTTTCATAGTAAGTGGTAACTGGACACAAAGTTTTAGCAACACAGATAAAGAATGCAAGCAAATTTGAAAGTATAGTGTATAGGATTTCATTTGTAAAACCAGTGGGATTATCACATTATTTTTCCTTTGTTTGGTAACATATTTAATAATCATGTAAGAGATATTTTAGCTTCAGAAGGTTATATGTAAAGAATTAATATTTTTAAAATTAGCAATTTTCAAATCAAGGGTATTTGGAGTCGAGTAAAATTATTATTCTTTTTATTAAGCACTTATTCTAAGGCAGATGTTTTTGGATTTTTTAAAAAATTAATACTTCTCTTATTTGTTGTGATAAACCCTAAAGGCTGAAGTATTTGTCATCATCATTTTAGAAGTGAAAAAACTGAAGCATGAGGAAGCTAAGCACACAAAGGAGTAAGGGGATCAGAATTTGTACTGAGAATCGAAAACCAAAACTCACATTCCTAACCATAATATGAATGATATGAGACAATAGATAATAGCTGTCTGTAGTACTCAATTTTATGAGACTTGACTCCTGGAGTATAAAACGTAGGTGAGAAGGAATACAAATTATGCAAAATTTTAAAGCATGGAGGACACAATCCAACCCCTAGGTAGCACTTTTTCAACAATGGCCAGTTGCAGCAACTCAGAGGTGGGAAGAATGAGAATATTGGTAAAATCAGTTAGCTTTACAGGGGCAGAAATTCAGGCTTTGGGTAGTAAATGTATACTGAAAGATTACAGGTAACTTCTTATTTAGCTCCGTGTGTGGACTCACTGTTGGCAGATTATTGAAGACTGGGAGTAACAAGAAATTTTGAAATCAAACATGGATTCTGGTACTAAGGTTGCACAGCTAAAAATATCAGTTGTGTTATTCACATATCATATTGTTCCAAATTTAATATTCATTTCATATTATCACTTACTCTGTCCACCTAAAATCTTTGAAAATATCTGGTGGCTAATAAAAGAACATATGGTTATGACTTCATAAGATTCATACTCTGGACTCACAACAGAGAAAGTTAAAATACAATTTAGTAAGTATCGAATATAGTGATTAATCTGAATTGATAAGTACATTCACTATAAAGACAAAGGATATTTTAATAATTAAATGAAGAGGATTGGACATCTATTCTGTTTTCATTTTTGGAAGATATGTCAGATCTTTTTTCAATATAATAATGTCTACTTTTATTTACTGCTATAAGTTTTCTTTAAAATTTGCCAAAAGAATACTTAGCTAGATTATCATATATACAATAATCATTGAACTTCATTATTTCATCTTTGACACTCTGAAAAAAACTAAAGGAAATTTGTCCCAATAGTTTAGAAATGCTTTCATCAAAGAGGTCTCAGCAAAGTGTTATTCCTACCAGCCTGATTCTTCTTGCATCTCAAGGTGAGAGCAACACAGACTGATTGTGGCTGCAGTAAAGTATAAAATAATGCAATAAAGTAATTCCTTGATTTTTGGAGAAAATGACTGTCCAAGGGCACACTGTGGGGGACAACTGTATTACCATGTGTTTGTTTACTAAAAGATGTCATAAAAAAACGATTCTATAAGACTAGCACCTGGAGAAAGATTTGATTCATTGTCATTGATAAGATTGTCTTATTTTATATTTTTATGACACTATGGCTTTATAGCAAGCCTCAAGGTTTATGACTAATTTGTTGCTTAATTCAAATATTGCTTATCTTGGTAGTTTTTGTTTTTATTTTATTAACTACTCCTCTCTTTTAAAAATCTATCAAACTGAAATTTATCTAGAGGTTAAATAATTCCTTTTTGTTGTATTTAAACAGACGCTTTCATTAGGAATGTAACCACATGCCTGGAGTTTCACACATTTTCCATTTTCATAGACGAATCTTTCAGAGAATTTTAATTTAGAACTAAATGACAAACTACAGGGGAAAGAGGAGAAATTTTGAAAACACACTGGAAAATAGCTAGACAGTAAATGCAAAGTCATTGACGAGAACTCCAACACCCATAATCATGGGACCAAACTTGAGTTTTCTTAGATGGGGAGTTTTGGACAAGGGTTTATGTTTGCTACAATTCATTTTCTTTTGCTGGCAAGAAAAAAAAAGGAGAAATGGATGTTATATTATTCAGTTTGAGCTACTTTAACAAGGTGCTGCATACCAGGAAGCTTCAACAACAAGAATTTATTCACATTTCTGGAAGTTGGAAAATACAAGGTCAAGATGCCAGCCGATTCAATTTAGGGCTCTCTCTTGATGTTCCAGTGGCTGCTTTCTACTTTTGTCTTCACCTGGGAAAGTGAGTTCTGCTTCCTCTGTGTATATAAAGCATCAAACCTATTCCATTATAAGAGCACCACCCTTGTCACCTCATCTAACCCTAATTATCTCCCAAAACTCTATTTCCAAATGTCATCACACTGAGGGTTAAGTATTCAAAACAAGAAGTTGAAGAAAGAGACATAATTAAGTCCAAATCAGCTGTCTGTATCAAAGAGAGGTTATGCATCATCTCTCAAAAACACTATATATTGTACTACTATTGTTTCATCCAGTTATTTCCACTGCATTTTACTGAGATCAAGTGTCATTGTAATTCATTCGTTGTATAGTTGTGACCATCAGCTTGAATGTAGTATTGTTGTAGATTCTGTTGAAAGAGCAGTAAACTCGCTTGCCTTTTCGTAAGAGAGGAATTAAAATATAGAATGTCAAGTATAATCAAGTGCTAAAAAAAGTAAAAAGAGCAAAGGAAAGAGTGAATGATGAAGTAGATTAGCATTTGCAGAAAGATCAAACATAAGAGAGGGGGGAAGTGTTGTGGCAGAGATAATAATAGTACGAAGCCCTGAGGCAGGACACACTTTGTATGTTCAAGAAGAACAAGGAGTTCCCTATAGGGAGCAAGATGAGCAGGGGTTAACTTAATGGAACACAGGAGGGAAGATGATATAGGTTCTTGTGACCAAGTTGAGTTGGAATTTTATTATGTAGAAGAGGTGAAGCCATGGAAAATTTTGGGCAAAAGAACAATATAATCTGGCATTAATTTCTCTATCTTGGGGATAAAAGACCTATAAATTGATAGGGATGGAAGCAATTAGAAGTAAAATATCAGATGACAGGCAACAGAAATAGTAAAAAAGATGGCAACAAGTGATCAGATTCTGCCTTGTGGCACAATAAAATATTTTCATATAAGTTGTACACATAGTTGTTTTTGCCCATAAATTTGACAAGTAATTTGAAATGACTTTCCCAATCATACTGTTGTGGTTTTGTTTAAGTGTCCCCCAAGTCTCATGCAGTCATGGAGGTGGCTGAATCTAGCATTTGTGATTGGTTCACTGTCTAGCGCTGGGATTGGTGGTGGTAGTGCTGCACTCACCCGGGGCAGGGAGCTGGCATACAATATAGGGGAGGGAAGGAGGCATGCTTTCCTCCTTTTGCCCAGTTCACTCTTGTGGATGGCAGCTGCTGTGAATGGCTGCCCCTCAGCCACACCACCCTGCCTTGGAGCCAGCTGAATATGAACTGAAACCTCCAAAATGTAAGCTAAATCAACCTTCCATTGCTTCACTTGGGGCATCAGGTATTTTGTCTCAACAACGAGAGAAAAGTAACCAAGACACATACCAAGTGTTTGTGCTAAAATCCTACTGTATTTAGTTCATTTCTATTGTTGATGTTTCATGTACTTTATTTTTTTTTAGCATTTGAGAATCTCAGGTGTAGACAATTGAAATAATCCGGTGTCTTTGCTTTTGTAACATCATTATCACTAAGATGATTTTTATATCCTATTTATTTTTATTTTAATCTATTTTTATATTTCTATTTTAACCTTTCATCTATGATCCCTTTTCTCTTCTTCATCATTTCATTCTAAAACCAAAGACAAATCTTATTTTTTATTCTTGCACTTTTATTTTCTAAAATATGTGATATTGTTTTAAAATGCATATTTAAAATGTTACACAAAGTATTGGTTGCATTTTCTTGCTTTTTTGTGTCAACACTTTGTGCTTACATATTTATTTGTGTTTCTTTGTATTCTTTTAGGTCATTTCTTGGAACTGCTCCAGAAGCTTCACTACTATGAAACCTACATTTTTTTTACAGTTACAAATATTTATTTTAGAAATACTCTCTTCCTAGCACTAGCTTCTTTAAGAAAGTAGTTTCTTTTTCAGTGCTCCATGCAACAGGAACTCAGAAAAAAGCAGAGGTAGCTCTTCTGTTTGCACATAATATTAACTTCAAGCCAACAATGATCAAAAGAGATAAAGAAGGTCACTACATACTTGTTAGGAGAAAAATTCAAGAGAAAGCAATAACAATCATAAATGTAAATGCACCAAGTATGGGAGTATCCAACCATATAAGGCAAATATAAATAGACATGAAAAATCAAATAAGCAATAACACAATTGTAATGGGGGAACTTAATACCCTATTGTCACAAAAAGATAGATCACCTAGATAAAACATCAGCAAAGAAATAACAGAACTGAATTAAACATGTGAACAAATGGGCTTAATAGATGTTTACACAGTGTTCTACTCAACATCAGAACACACATTCTTCTCAGCTACACTCCAGACGTTCTCTAAAAATAAATCATGTACTAGCCCATAGAACATGCTTAAGTAAATTCAGGGGACTCAAAATTATCCCATGCATATTATCTGAAAATAGTGCACTGAAATTTGAAATTAATGGCAAAGAAACCACAAAAACTCCATAAACACCTGGAAATTAAATAACATCCTCCTGAAGAACCAGTGGGTCACAGATAAAGCCAAGTATTTTAAATTTATACATTTTTTTCTAGTTACCCAGTTTCCTTTTCAGTTAATGGCACTATGAAAAGTATCATTTTACACATCTCCTTGAATTTTTGTGTGGCTGTTTCTTTAGGTGTTATGATCAGTAATTTGTTTGGGTTTAAATAACGTTTATCAATATACTCACAATGCAGCATACCTAATCAACAATCATGTCACTTTTACAATAAATAACAGTGATGTTTGGTTAATTTTTAAAGGAGAATTAAATAAATTAAGTTTGTGTGGATATAGGAACAATTTAAAAGATTACAAGATTCTTCCATATCTGGTTTTGGGAAATAGTATTTGAGAATAAGAATTCTACCCCAAAAATATAAAGAAAATGAGCATTAAGAGAATAAAAAATGATGGATGAAAGATGACACACATTTTAAGTTTCAGATTAAATTATACTAGTTCTATTTCTTAGGTCTATATCCTCCATTCTATTATAGATATTATTGCTACAGATCAGAAACTATCTCTGCATAACTAGGACACAGAACTCTTCTGACTCCAAGATTAAACTGCTGCTATTTGTTCATAAATCTTATAATACACTTTTCTTAGTTGAGTAAGTGCTATACCCATAAAAATTCATAGGGGCTATTTATATAAGTACCTCAGAACATATTTTAACAATTTTGTGTGCAAATTATATATATATAATTATTTAAATTGATCCAGTTACTCTGAAATTTGATACCCTAATAGTAAATGAGATAATAAACATTATCATATGCTATGATCCTCTACTTATATTTCTAGGTATCTAATCAGGAGAACTTTTGAAAATAAACACAAGATGATTTGTGCAAAGTTTCAATGCAGCATTGTGTATAATGGTTAAAAAATTTAGTGGGAATCTAAAAGCCTTGTCAATAGGGAAAAGCTAAGGAAATTAGGAAATACTCATGCTGTATGACCCATCATGCCTTTTGCTTTAAAGAATAAACTTCATCAATATTTACATACCGAATTCATATTTTTTAGGCTAAATAACACATCAGTAAATGACATATACATTACAGTAGTTGACTGACTCCTCAGAGTTTCCATAATTCTGTACATCTCAGAATCTGTCGCTGTACTTCTATTCAACAAAGGGATCTAGCCTTTTCATGCGTTCTTTTGGGTACCTTTTCTCACAGAAAGTGCAGGTAGGAGATCATTCCTCTACAACCCAAATCCTTGACAATCTCTTCAATCTCCTTCAATGTAAACCAACAAAGATGTGAAGTTTGAGAATCTCTATTGCACTAAGTTATCGAGCCAAAAATACTAATTTACCAATGCACCCCATTTGCATTTGGATGTTACACAGTCTTAAGGAAAAATGATATGATAAATGTTGATGATGAAGATAAAACTGCAGATGACACAGAAAATAGAGACTCGTCAAGGAAAGAAACCATGAAGCAGGGGAATGTCCTTCATCTTTGATGTCAAATAGGTTCCTAACTTCCCAGCCAAATGAAGTGATGGATATTAAAATTTGAACATATGGTCAACATTGCATAAGACAGATTTTTAAAAAGGAATAAAATTTGGAATAAAACACTTAAAATATTAAAATTTACTATTATATTTTAATGTAGTAAAATCTGGTTTCATCTGAACAGACGTAGCTTTTCCAAATTTGCTGTATGCCTGTGTGTTGTTGAGGAGCTTCATTGTGGTTGAGAGTATCCACTGTGGCCAAACCACCTGGGTTTAAGTTTTGCTAGCGTTATTATGCCATAACCTTGAGAAAATGTCCTACTCTTTTAATCCCTCAGTTTCTTATCTGAAAAATTGTGATAATAATATTTATATTTGGTTTTGATGGCAAGGTAGTAAGTTCTTCCCAATGCTTGCTCCCAAAGTATCATTAACAAAACTAGCTGATAATCTATTGATTCTTCAACAAACAGGGATATTCTCTCCACTGAGCCCTGATAATGAAAATGCCTCACTATAAGAAAGACAAAATCATATTTACTGAAAATTTGAATTTTGGTATAAGGCACAAATTTGATGAGGGTCAAGTAAAGATCATAACAGAATTGTTTAG
The DNA here is from genome assembly GCA_004363535.1 of Dasyprocta punctata. NCBI lineage: Eukaryota > Metazoa > Chordata > Mammalia > Rodentia > Dasyproctidae > Dasyprocta > Dasyprocta punctata. The sequence continues at coordinate 68,743 of RJWM01004619.1, read as the reverse complement.
GAGGGATGAAGTGAGCAAGCCTATGATTTTAAAACATAATTATTTTTGTTCTTTATGCTTGTTTATGAAAGCAGATGAGATTTTCTGGAAGTAATGAAACAGTGAAGTCACACTAATATAGACAAAAATCTGTGAAGGGGAGAAAAATAGGGGAGGTAGATGGTAGCAGGTTTATATAGTACAGCGTATGTAGATAATATAATATTTTGCTAGCATAAATAGGAGCTCAAAAAAGTTAACTGTTATCTTTTTCTTAGATGTACTTTAACTGAAATAGATGACCATTATGAAGATTGCTGTTGCAGCCAAGGTCATTGGATAACCAACTCTCATCTTCTTTTTCCATATGTTAGGAAATAAGACTGAAAGAGTTCGAGTGTATGGTGTCAAGATCCTTTCTATTTCTAAGAACTGAAGAAATGCTGCTCTTATTTATGTACTATTACAACTATTAGAATGATGATATCTAAGAAAAGTAAAGAAATAAAGCACTGAGTGAACTCCTGTTCTGCTGCATGAAATTTCTCAGTAGAACACAAAAATGTTACTAAAGTCATGGGCTGTCTTTCTATTTTAAAGGGGATGACTTAATATAATGAAGAACAAAGTGAAGAAATGTTTCCCAATTGGTTCAGGTTATTCAGGTTAGCTCAAGATGCAATGTAGAAAATATATAATCCAGTGTAGGAAAAATAATTGCTAGATAAAATTAGCTTAAGTTCATTACTTCTTTCTTTATAGTTTTATAAAGTCTTTTTATAAATTCATTTAATATATGTAGAAAAATATTCATCTAGAATACATTAAATGAATTTATGTATTAATGAATGTATATATTTATGACATTTATTCATAAATATATACTGGGTACTATTAATGAATATATATATAAATATATACATATATACTGTACTATGTACTATGTAACTAACATAAAATCCATGCTCATATGTATCTATAATTAGTAGAGAAAACAAGAAATAAGGATAAGTCACTGGATCATACTATTATTTGAGATAAATGTAAATGTTATGAAGAAAAATAAATTTGAGGTCTTACAAAAAAAGGACCAGGGAGGGAGTGAGGGCAAGATATTATTTTAGATTAAATGAGTAGCATAATTTTACTGAAAAGAGGATATTTAAACAGAAATTTAATGAAGTGTGAGATACAAAAGTCAAGAGGAATGGTAACTGAGGCAGCAAGAGTATCAGTAAAGAAGCACTGAGAAAGATGCTGGCATGTCCAAAAACAAGGCAGGTATCAGAGTCTGGAGGGATGCTGTTAAGAGTAAGAAGTAGCCAGGATCCTAGTTGTTAGGGATATTAAGGAAAAGGAGAAAAGGTTATATTTCAATACTAGGGAAAACTGTTTAAAAGTTTTAACCAATGGTGTAAGATGATTTATTTAAATTCTAAAAGAATAAGCTCTGTTAAAAAAACAAAACAAAACAAAACAAAACAAAAAAACACCTGAAAACCTCAGCAACAAAAGAAAAACAGGTTGTGGAAAAGAAACCCAGATCCTAGAAGTTAAGTTAGGAGGTTCTTGTAGCATCCAGGGGAGAAAAGAGAAATTTGAACTACATGGTAAGGTTGAGATAGGAAGTGTAATGGATTGGTAACTGGTGGTCAACTTGCACATCAGTTGAACTGAATTAGTGTGGTTCTGAGTGTGGATGGTCCACCTGAGAACTGTTAGCGTCATAAAAAGGAGACCTGGAAAGGAAGAGTAACATGGTGGGTTCTTCTAGTGTTGTTTAGAGTCACTGGTTCTCCTGGAGGAGCTTGTCATACTGTCCTCCCTGATATGAACTTGGCTGTTATCATTGGAAGAGCTCAGGACTTTGTTGCTGAGAATGGCTGTGGTTCACTTTAGAGGCGCTTTGGTCCTTACTTTGAACATTGCTTCCTGGCTCTGGAGGGGAAGATGTGTGTTGTTTAATCTCCTGGAGAAATTTGTCACGCTGGCTTCCTGATATGTACTCAACTGTTCTCATTGTTGGAGGAACTCAGGACCTTGTTGTCACTAAGGATGACTGTGGCACTTTTTAGGGGAGACCTGGTCTTTATTTTGAGCATCACCTGGTCAGTCTGCTGGCATAGATCCTTCACCCTGCTGGCATAGACTTTCCAGCTTCCACTGTTGACGTTTGGGCCTTCTCAGTGCAGAACCATGGAATAGACTTACAGGGATCATTGTCCTGGGCTCTAGGTTTTCAGCTGAACTCACATAGATTATTGTCATAGGATCCAGGCCTTCAGCTGGGTTTTCTAAGTTTTTAATGTTGTGGACTGATTTCCTGCACTTCCTTCGTATTTGACTCCTTGGGTGACTATTATAAATAATACTATAAATTATGTGCCCTTTATGTAATTTTTCTTCTAGCAATCACTGAGAACAACAGGAAGAAAGTGATCTGATTTGGGATATATATTAAAAAACACTGAAAAAGCTTTCTGCTTGGTGAGACCTTTTACCAGAGAAAATGAGATATGAAGAGAGTATGAGACTTTTGGCCTGAAAAGTTGGCTAAAAGCCTTAAGCATCAACTCAGAAAGCAGGAAGAGACCAAGATCAATGCAACCAGAGAGGTGAGTTTTGCACAAATTTGTTTTGTGTTGCTACTACCCTCTTCTTACCTGCTGTAACTTTAAAGGAGTCTGATTGCATCACCCTGTGCTTGGGCTTGGGTTGTTATTTTATGTAAATACAAAAGAAATTCTGCTCCTTATATTGCTCCCTAGGGTATCTGAAAATTTGAAAGTGCTTAAACAGGAGCTATTGTTTGACACACCTGAGAAAAGTCTTCAAATGGAAAAGCCCAAGGCAGTAACTGATGATGGGATATCCTTCTCTTCAGGTGGAGAGGGGACTGGAGCAGGCAAGTGGGAAGGTGGGGAAATGTGAACACGTGAAGAAAAACATCATTTGCCACACAGTTGGGCTTGAAATAAGGCCTGAAATGATGACAAAGCATTGTTTTGTCCTTCGATTTGTGGTAGCAATCTTTGTAAAGAGGGAAATTACACTTTTAACTACTATGCATTCTATTTCAAATGGATGCTGAGAAGTAGAAAATGTTTCTTTGGTTGAATAGATTTTACAATTTTTAAATATGGAGATAATGACTTCACTACTTAGTAGCATCATAATCTCTAACCAGCAAATGGTCCTTACCTCACATTAAATTTGTTAATGATTAAATTAACAAGATAAGGTGATTGTCTGGCAGGATACACTCAATAGTCTTACTTTTCTTCTTTGCATTTTACTGTGTTGAAAACACAGTCAGTTCCAAGAATACTATTCTTCAATTCATCTTGTCTTTCTCAGTCCCTTACTACTATGATGTTTGTTGAACTCTCTGAAGAGACTATCATAAAAGACAAATGGTGCATTTTGGCCCCAGAGTTCTGCAAATCATGGATTTATGCAAATAGTAGCACCCTTCAATTTAATAGATGTCCAGACTCCAGTGATATTCCAAGAAAGCTCACAGAGTTGAACATTTGAAGGTTCATCTTACATCTACAATTTCTCAAGTCATTTTGCATTTTTAAACAAATATGTGTCCAGAAAGAATTGTTTAAAGGTGTTATTGAACTCCTTGGAACAAACAAAATCTGACATACAAAAGTAGAAACAAAATTTTCATTTCAGCACACATTTTTTTCCTTTATATCCTTGTAAAACTTCCACGATAGGGTAGTTTTTATAGTCCATTCAGGTAAACTAAATATGTTTTCTTTTTTGAAAAGAAAGCACAATTCTGTACATTAATCATGCTCTGGAAAACATTTGTGTATTGGCTCTTACTAAACATAAATGCCTTCATGAAGCTGAATTCATGTAACATCTCTATTGGGAGAGAGTTTAGAAGGCAATTCAGATTTTAAAATTGTCCAAAAAAATGACCACTAAACATTATTATATTCCAGACTTTCACTTTTAATTTTTGCCGTACAGTCTCCAACCTCCCCACATACATGAGAGAAAGAAAAAATACAAAACAATTGTCAAAGCCACAGACTTCTTTTCTCAAGAACATTGGAAGCCACAAGCATCAGGGTGAAGGTAAGGAATCATAAGCCAAATTTCCACAAAGTTGGTCATATTCCACTCAACAACATAAATTGCTGAGATGCCAGCTCCAGTAGACAAGCAGAAGAATCTTTTGAAATCACATTTCCCAGCTCCTATGTGTCTGTTTCTATTGCTGGGGAAATATACAGTATTGTTTTGACCTTTTCAGAATAATTTCTCAAAACTGTTGAGTATGATGGAGCATCATGGATTTTATTTTTGAGGGCTTATGCAAGGAATTTTTACCACATTATTCAAATAGTTCATGGTAGTACTAGCACAGATTTGAGATATGTTAATCAGGTCTTAATAAGTTTTATTAATTCTAGAATTTATTTTTATAGATATTCAATCTGAATATTTTCTTTCAGGAGTAAGACATCACATGAAATCACTAAAAGGCTCTAGAAAATTGTTTTACTAAGAGTTCATAGGAGCAGACCATTAGAAATCATTTAGAAAATTACATAGAAAAAAAATTATACTTGAAATTTGTTTTAGAAAATAATTTCTTGAATACTGTCTTGCCATCAGTATCTTTAGCAATGTACTATACATTGGTAAGATTTTCTGTTATTGGGACAAAATACTTTGCACCTGAAATTAAGAGGAGAGGTTTGTTTTTGGCTCATGGTTTCAGAGGTTTTAGTACATGGTAATGTGGCTCTAAGGCAGAGAGGTTATGGCAGAAGTGCGTTTTGGGGCAAAGATGTTCATTTCATGGAGGTCAGGAAGTGCAGTACCAGAGAGAAAGGAGCCAGGAAACAGACATAAATCCAAGTTCATATCTTATAACCCCCCCAAGATACAGCCAGAAGTGAGCTTTAATAGTCATGTGGGTGGCTTTTAAGCCAATCAACTTGACAATCAAGATTATTTAAGTACCATATACTTTGAACTGATTTTTTCATTAGCATACAGATATAAAGATGAAATTTTTCTTCTCAAAATATATGCATCAGGTGAATAAGTGTAAATTATTAGTAGGAAATGCCAATTATTTACATTTCATTGAGTAATTCAAACAGTGAAGTATTTCTTTAACTCAATAGCAGTAAGTGAGTCTTTGGAGAGTGCCAGAGGTGCCATAAATTGTCACAAGACCCTGCATGCACTAGAAAGTATCATATCCTAAAATATGTGTCTCCAGAAACTGACATCAGAATTCCAGGATATTTACTTTAATACCAATGTTTAACTTTTATGAAAGTGAAGTACCTATATATAGCTAAATGTATATCTTACAGTTCAGTATATGAATTGGTGAAGATACCAAATATATATAGACTTTAATTTAAAAATCAAGTGAAATATTTTTAGCTTTTTAATAGGCATATAGTCTTAGAGGATACATTAGAACATTTATTAGGGTTGAATATCAAGCATTCTTTATTAAGATATGGTGAGATATTTGGTTATGAAGTTTTCTTTCTGTGATCCTGTCTTTGCTTATTCTGACTTGTTATCTGATCTTTTCTCAGCTGTTTTAAAGCACAGCCTGAGACAAGGATTTTGGTTAATGTGATTTATTTGGGAATTCCTTTTAGAATAGGGCTTAAGTCAAAAAAGGCTAGCATAGTGGTAGGAACTTTCTGAAGACCAGATTCATCTGCACTAGCATAGGAGCATTAATTATATCCCAGAATTATCTCACCATGATAATCCTGAATCACTCATTCATTGCCCATGGGCTTCCCCTCGGAAAGTAAGCTGCTGGATGAGGCGGCTTCTGTTGACTGAGCACTTTCCTAGGGAAAAGGACATCTTTGAGACTGCGACTTCAAAGTGAGTCCAACTGAGACAGGAAAGCTCTTCACTTCCTCATGACTTGGCCAGTGGTTATTGCAATCCTCCACCTCATCCCCCGCTTGTTCTCCCTCACCCACCCTAATGGACTGTGACGACTTGATTCAGTGTCCTCCTTAGCTAGCTAGCTGTGTTCTCCCTGGCTTTCAAGTTACCACTCTCCACTCCAATATGAGTGCTGCCAGACAGTCACATCTGTGACCTTCCCCCAGGCCTGCCTTTTCAAACACTTCTGTTGCCTTTTTAAAGAATGGAGAGGTCTTGTCCTAGCAAGGGTAAAATCAGGGAGGGAGATATCTGGGACCCTTAATTGCATATCCAACCTTCACAGCAAACCTTCCAAAAGATTCTTTGCTTTCAGCCCTTATCCCTCACAGATACAGGTCTGCAGCTGCTACATAAGCAGGCTCCCAAGTCACTTGTCAGATTTAGTCTAGGGGAGCTCCCTTCTGTGTACTGAGCCCCTGTGCCACAAAACAGCCGTTGTTAAAATAAAGACTTGCTTTGGTGTTCCTGTAAACCTGCTCATGATTTATTTCTCAGTAGTATGGGCTGCAAAAGTCCTGTTATCTACTTGGGATTCTTATGCTGACTGGCGTGGACAGAGAGATCATTTCAAAATGAACAAAAATAAGCACACAAAGCTGTTAGCAACAAAGGGCTCCAGAGATGACTGGCAGACAATGAAGACCAGCAGCTGAGAGCAGCACCCAATGAAGTCAACCTTCAGTGTTCTGCACAGGAAGGTGACAGCTGTCGGGGAGGGAACCAGCAACTGGCTGCATCAATTGTTGGCACCCAGCATTATCCAGTATCATTATGACTGCTTGCAGAGATGGACTTTGGGGGATTCTTTGATTCACAATTTCTATCAAAATTGAGCAAAAGAACCCTAACATGATTAGCAATACGACCGTCTATAAGGAAGATCTGAACAGGGCACTAGCAATGTTACCTACAGATCAATCACCAAATCAAGTCATCCCAGTATTTCAAACTTGGTTACGTCAGTTAAAAGGTTGGCTTTTTACTGTCTGAAGTGTGAAGCTGTTCAAAGCAAGACTAGAAAATAACTCATGATTTAGAAAATCCTCTCATTCTGAAATGCCTCAGAAATATTTTAGTGCTGTAGCAGAAAGGTACATAGGACCTTCCATTATATATATGATCAAAAACAGAAAAAAATCCCTCAGGTGAGCGCTTCTAGAAAAGTTTTCTTCTATAAATCAAACATCCTTTGTAACTCTTTTCCTACATTTGCATTACAAAAACCATCCTAGATTTATTAATTTGGACTAAAAGAATTCTCTCTACCAAATTATAACAGTAGTTGGTGTACACTGAGTACTTATAAGATTCTAGACCTTGTTCTGAGCAATATATTTGCATTTTCTTATTGTTATCTTCAGTTCAGCACATAAGGTTGAAAATTTATCTTCTCTAGTTTCCAGATGAGAAAATTAAAATATGGCAGCATTAATCAATTTCCTGAAAGCCTCTCAGCTAAGGATAAAAATTTGAACTCAAATTTGGGCTTTTGAAATTTTATGTGCATGAATCATCCTGAGATCTTATTAGAATACAGAATCTGATTAATAGATCTATGGTGGTATCTGATGTTTTGGTTTCTAGTCTCCCAGTCATGATTCTGCTGCTGCTCCAAGGCCCACACTTTCTGGGGGCCACAGATGGACAATGACTGATTTTGCACAATTCCCTAAGTGAGGGATGAACAGAGGTTTGGGATCATCAGTGTCAGCCTTTTGAGATTTCCCATTATCTCTTTATGGATGGGCCATCGTTTCCCTCTCACTAAAACTAAAAAATACTCCAGGCAAAACCTTCTTAGCATAAAATCCCTCCACCCTCTGGTTATTTTTTATTTTATTTTGTTTTTATGTTTTTTGGTACGAGAAATCAAACTCAGGACCTAGTGTTTTCCAGGCAGGCACTGTGCTGCTGAGTTGTATCTCTAGCCCTGACCACTGACCTCCGCCTGCTTGAGTCGTCTGATACTCCCTGCCTCAAATTCCCTCCTCTATCAATAAATGCCAAGGTGCTGACTGCCTCCTGGAATTTTGTTCCTCATGAACATCTAGTCATTCCGGTTCCGCACTGTACTGACATTTTGTCTCTTGCTCTTTCTTTCCCTCTCTCACAGTGTGCTGTGACACCCAGCAGGAGATTGGAGGCTCACTGCAGGGGTCTGCAAAACTCACTTGGACTAAGAGCTCTAAAAGATACTACCTTTGAAATTTGGCTGCTGCGAGGACATAGCCTATATTTAATTGTATCGTATTTAATACAAACACGTGTACTGTATTTGACTCCTACTCATCAACAGGATGTGAGGCTGTGGAAGTTTGTCTTTATTTAAAAATTGCTCCTCAACTGTAATTTTAGGATGAGCAAAGCATCTTTAGCAGTTGAACATCTTCAACAATGAGGCAAATTCATCAGCTCCTGGCAGAGCTTGATCTTTATCTTGCGAAGTATCAACATATGTGGCAGGTACAATGATAGACGTTGGAGATTTGCTACCAAACAAGAACACAATGACTTAACCTGCTTGGATTAGGCAGTAGAGGATGCTCCTAATATTCCCAGGTCTAACACTTTTACTGGTCAATTATGGAAGTATAGAGAAAAAGGAATCCTTTCCCAATCCCAGGCCATCATCTTCGTCACAGACAGCTTTCTGATAATGCCATGATTAGTCTGGATCCCAGAGTTTTCATACAAAAGTGTCATCAGGATTCTTTTCAGCTTTATGAGAAATCCATTCTTCTGCTTGGAAATATTGTAATTACATGTGGCTTTGTAATTATAGATTTTAACTGAATCGCCCAAGCTTTTAATGGAGCCCTACCATGCTGACAGGATCTTATTATTACCTAGCCCAAAGCAGCTCCATCCTGTCTGCTCTGAGTGGCTCAGACAGCAAACAGGTCTCCCTATGCCCCTGAAAACCTCACTCAAGTCTGGGCATTACTCACATACAAGTAAGATTTTTCTCGTGGTATTTCATTCAGTTTCTAACTTAACACATTTTCCTCCCATATTCTTTCCAGCAGGAGCTAGAGAGATACTGATTAAGCAGCAATTAAACATCCTAACACTATCATTATCTTTCCTTAAGTAGCCACTTCAACCATGAGGAAAACATTAACTAAGCCAGAATTCAATTTTTCCAGTGTGTAGGTAAGTTTTCAATTTTCCTGAGCATAAGTTTGTCAAAAGCAGTAGAGAGCCTTTTGTTTATCCTCAGAGTCTTTTCAGAATTAATGCAGAATTCATGGGGATGGAGTTTTTATCTTCAGACCATAATATTTATAATGTATGTTTGCATTCAACAGTGAAGTAGTATCTATGTGGAAGATGCTATATCTTGCATAGCCTATTAATACCTCTTAGGTCAGCATTGGCCAGGCAAGAAAGTGACCAACTGACCAGCAGACACTGTGAAGGCCTGCTACCTTTTCAGGACAGCTTCCATTGGCTCCTGAAGTTATTATGATCTCTGGGCTCATAAATTCAAGACCTTCCTTAGGTTGCTTGTTATTCTTTTGTCTGAATTATCACTCTAGTTATTCCTTCAAAGCTCTCCCTCATTGGCATTCTTTCTCAAAATATTTAGTAGACCAATTTCAACCTGGCAAGGTGCTACCAATGTGAAAATCTGATTTTCAAAGTCTGTGGCATTTGGAAACCTAAAATACCTTTTAAAGGAAATCTAAGAAAATTTGATTTACAGATTATGATGTGATTTTATTTGGTGTTATGGTCTTATCTATCTTTCCTTATTCTCCTATTCCTCTGATGTGTTTGCCTATACAAAAGCAAAGATTTTTTCCCTAGAACTAACCAGAATGGTTCCTTCATTAGGGCATTTGTAGTCTCTGTTTCTACCATTTGTGAATATTTTTCTTATGACCTCATATCTTCTTCCTTTTTTTCAGATCTAGGTTAAATGTCTTAGTGAAACTTTCCCTGAAATCCCAGTGAAATTTTGCTACTTAGTTACCTCTTTTATTATTATATTGTATTTTTGATAAAATTTTTAATTTTATATTTTGAATTTTATGCTGATGCATTCTAAATATTTTTCATTTTATATTCAGTATATGCTCCTGCTTTCTTTGGCAAGACTTTTAGAATAAGTCTAGGACAAAGGATTTCTTGGATTTACTGGTAAAGCTCTACTTGGCTTGAATAGCTCATGCATCCCTCATCATTCCAAATGCTTTTAGTAATGGTGCAAGATGAAAAATACCTCCGATCATTACTACTAATCAAAAATTCCTCAGACTTCAAAGGTTAACTTTCTTTTTTCAGGAAACCTATGCAGTATAGCTGCTTATAGTCAACATTTCTCTTTTAGATTTTGACCTGAAAGAACTCCAACACACCACGCATATGGTACCTAAGAAAATTTAGATAAACTATCTTGATCACTAGGAAGATCCTTGTTTGGATCCTTAAAAATATTATACCTATATTATATAAGATATTATAAAATATTATACCTATAATATTACTCCTATATTATTACAACGCTTCAGTGCTCCTCATGAATTATCAAGCATGCACTCAGAATATCACTGGAAAAGCTTTTAAAGAATTTTCATTATGTAATTTAATATAATTTAGCATATAATTATGAAATGCAATATAATTTAGCATCTCTCATTGTGCAAGAGATGTCCTTTAAGATATTAAAAGCTGGAAGGCAATTTGGCCCTTCAAAGTGTTTTTGGAATAGTGAAGAAGACAGACACATGATTATATGTTTGGGAACACCAGGCACTTTATAGAACAAGAGTTGTAACTGCAATGCCAAAAGAATTCAGGAAAAGAGAGATGAATCCCAGGTATCTCTGGCCTGTGGTAAGTTCATCAGCCAGGATTTTAGGGAAAATGGCTTTTACAAGAGTCCCCAAGCATCAGTTTTGGAAGGTTTGTAAGTCTCTAGCTTTTTATAACTTCTGATGAGTTTATCATTCTTAAGATCGGATTAAGAAGAGTGCAAAACAGGTGTCAGAATCTGACCTCAATTTTAGGATTCTATTGCTAGAGGCCAGAGACAAGTGAGGGGCTCCATGCATCCTCAGAAGCTAGTGAACCAGTACTTTTTGGTTCAAAGAACATCTACTATTTCAAACTACATAACAATAATTTTATTTCAACAAATTTCACAGAATTGTTTTTTATATAAACTTAATTTACTCTTTCTTTACATTCTTGTCATTCTAAGTTTTCAAAGTCCTAGTATATACAGTAATAATTCTATTACTGGTCTCTTTCTGTTGATACATAATCTTTACTTAAGGTAAGAAGCAAAAGTTTTTCCTACTTAAACATAGATAAGGTACTTTGCTGTATACTTGTTTCTGCTAAGCAGAAATCAGTGGCAAATGGTATCAAACTTCACCGGAATTTTTAGATATTTACCCTTTTCCTTAGTAGGTTTTATGCCTGTGGTTCTTTGGTTGACTATATGTTATGAATTTAGATTCTACACAGACAAGGTACTCTGGGTGGAGTGTAACTGAGACCTCTTTCTTTCCTAATTAGCTTCCTTCATTTTTATGTCTGTTTTTAGTAAAATGTGATGACTCAGAGATTCAAGGTTTTCAATGGTGATATTCAATCATGTGCAAGGATGCAGGCAACTAGTTCAGTAGGCATGTGTCTAGAGAGATAATGAATTAGAAATAGTCATGATAGAGTTGAGTATGGAAAGAAAATTCAGATCATATTACTTGTAACGGAAAATTCAACAAATAAAAGTATACTTATATCAAGTTAAACTGACTTTGTGGTTGTGATTTACCATATATTACGTATTGGTTTAAAACACGTATTTACAAGGATATTAAAGACAAAGTAATCTTAATGTGATCTCCCTATGCTTTACTGAATTTTATGAATTGCTATAATATATTTTAATTACCATCATATATCACTTCTAAAGGTATATGTTGTCACTATCTTGTAAGACACAATGGCTATGGTCTGCTTTTTTTGTTTCCAGAGATACTTAGAATTTTGCTATGTCAAGCCTTCTATTGAATGCAGAAAGTCAGAGAGCTGTATATTCAGTTGATCAAAGAGACAAATGGGAGAAATACTAATAGGAAATTTGAGCCTGGCTCCCCCTTAATTTGCTGGCCCACTCTAGTTTTCCCAAGTATTGAAAAATCCATACTCAATGCAAAAGTATATAAGTCTCTTGACACTCTCTTTCTAATCTACTTCCAGCAATGAAATAGGAATGGATGAAAGTATATTTTCCTTAATCATGCTTTAATAAAAAACCTTCACAGATTTAAATCACATTCTTTGAATTTTTAAAAAAATTCTTATTCATATGAATCTCAGCCTTACTCTTTTTTTTTTTTTAATCTCAAGACCCAGCTCCTTTGATGTTTCTGTAAACCCTTACTCTATCAGCACCAGGCATCAATTAGTCTTCTGTTCCAACAATAATCAGCAACACTCCACTCATACAATTAACATAATATGTTCCTTGAAAAATTAGCATGAGCATCCTAATACCTAGTTGTTGCCCTGCTAACAGCTTTCAAGTCTCAAGTACTTTGTATTTTTCTGCCTTAAAATTTCCAGCACTCGGGAGGCTGAGGTAGGAGGAGCATTGTGAGTTCAAGGCCGGCTTGGGCTACAACGTGAGCACAAGGCCGGCCTGAGCTACATAGTGTGACCCTGTCTCAAACACTAGGGCTGGGAGTTTGGCTCAGTGGCTTAAGCGCCTGTCTGGCAGGCATGAGGCTGTGAGTTCAATCCCTGGGGCTGCAAAAAAAAAAAAAAAAATCCCTAATATCAATAGAACTATAAATCATTCGACTCTAAATCAATTGTTAAAGTATTTTAAAGAAAAAGTAATACTTTGAAAATGTATCTGCTTCAAATTAAATTATATTTAATATATTTTCTACCATTATATATACATATTTAGCCAAAGTTGTAGTAGTCTACACAGTGCCTTTCTAGTGAGAAGTTAAGCAGCTGGGAAACATTTACAGCCATTCATAAAATTGTGCAGTCTTACAGTTGAGTAGAGATCTTAGCTATTACATAGACTAGATTTCATGTCCTACAAGGAAAGGATCAGGGAAATAAAATAGAATTACATTTCATGAATGACCCTGAATTTGATCACCAAATAGATGTTAACAATTAAAGATCTATGACTTTAAGAGTAAACACTTTCTTAGGTTCAGAAACTTTTGCCCAGGTCCTTATCAACTATCTCCTTTGGAATATCACAGAGGCACTGCAAATTCAAATACTTAAGATTGAACTCTGTGTATATCCCCCTCTCCAAAATTTTCTCTTTCTGATATTTTACTATAGCAATTGTGATAGCAGTACAGTCACATTTTCGGTCAACCCCTCCCAAGTTTTGCCTTGAATCAACTTCTTTTTTTATACTATCCAATGAATCATCAACCTCTGACAGCACTCTGCATATTTCTCAAACCTATCTTCTCAGTTCCATATACTTGAACTACATTTACTTCCCCTTACTCTGAATTACATGGGTTAATGTAGTGATTTCTTAATGCTTTCCTTTCATTCACATGCTTTTCTATCCATTCCATGTCATGCATTACAGTAAGAATAAACTTTCTGTGCTTTCACTTTGTAAAAATAATGCCAAATTTCTTAGCTTGATTTTTCTTGATCCAACATTGTCTCCAATTTTATGGACTCTTTTCTTCTCCCTCTCCCCATGTACTTCTTGACCTATTACCATTTCCTGAAACTTGTCACCCTTTATACAGATCCTAGGCTTAATATATCCTATTCTGTCTACCTTTTTAAATAAAACCAGCCACCAAGAAAATATGCATTTATCTTTAACCTCTTATCTTAGACATCTTTTTCTTTTAAAATTTTCTATTAGGCTTTTGGGTCCTGTCTAATGTCTCCCAAGCTCAACCATGATTTTAGACATTATGGTGCTGGATAATTCTCTGTAGCTCAGGTTTCCCTCTGGATTGAACTGACCAAACTCAAAAAATATTTCTATTTTTTTGAGTCAAGAGATTCTATGGCATTAAGAAAGCTGATTTTTTTAAATGAATGTGCATAGGTTAATAAAAAATTAACCCTGGGAACAGCCCCTGATCTTATGGGTGCTAGTTGGTAAATTCTATGACTTTCTATGCTTCAGAAGGACAATACTAATAGATATTATAGGGAACCACAATGAAATAAAACCCTCATTGCCTAGAAGAGAAAATGTCACATCATACATGCATATTGATGTTTTCTATTCTCTTGGCACAGTCTTCCATCTTCTTTTTGGGATTATGTCATTAAAATACTACCACTATGTAATTCTGGTTATAGTTTGTATTCTAGTAAACATGAAGGAAGAAATGCAATTTTTAACCCTCTCTTTCAATATATTTTTAGTTAATCTCTACTGCTCCATATACATTTCCATGCATAAGAATTTGTGGCTCTTTTAAATTGCTTTTATTATTGATTATATATTTATTTAAAAATTTCCTACCATTATTGAGATTTTTGAGAGTAGTTTTTAAGTTTTATTCATCATTTATTCTAAACCCTTTTTCACAAGATATGGTATATTATTTAGCTTTTCCATTACTGAAACAAAATGTTTGAAATACACAATTTAAAGAAAAAAAATCTTTATTTGGTCCATGGCATCAGAGATTTCAGTCATGGACACCTGACTCCAGGGTAGACACATTATGGCACAAGGGCATGATGGAACAAAGAAACTCACTTTATGGTGATCAGGAAGCAGAACACAGGGGAAGACTGCCAGTGAGAGATATGTCCTTCAAAGGTGCACCCCAGTGACCTACCTCCTCTAACTGGACTTTACCTCCCAGCACATTCAGCTATGAACATCAGTGAATTTATCCACTTAGAAGTGCATCACTTTCATGATGCACTGACCTTTCTAGGAGTCTCTTAATGCACTCAAGGCAACAATTAAGATCAACTACTATAAATCCATCCCTTGTCAACTTGATACTTTGTTACATTGCCTTAACATGTACTTAATCTCCAAATAGAACAATGTAATAATTCTTCCTTAAGTGATGTAACTGCTGCATGCAACTGAAGATGTAATACTTCCTTCTCTGAAAGTCTCAATTGTTGGAGCATTGCTCCGAAGTCCAAGTCCAAACACTCCTCTGAGATGGGTGTCATACCCTTTGTTGTAAAATTATTTATAAGAATATTTACTTAATCCAAAGATACAATAACACAGGATAATCATTCCTATTCCAAAAGGGAGGAATGAGGATATAGAAAAGAACCAGAGTAACACCAAAATACAGCAGGGCAAACATTATGTTTTATAGTTCTATATCCAAGCATGCATGGTGATAATACGTGAATTTCAGAGGACTTGAGCAAACTCATGCCTATGGCTTTCTTGACTGCAGCCCACAAAGGCTGACTCTGTGCCTTGTACACAACTTTCTTCAGCAGATTTTCCGTGTTGTTGGCTTCTTCAAATTTGTGGGATCTCCACTGTACCTTCAGTTTCATTTCCCTAGCTTCCTGTGACTATCTTTCAAAACTGGCCTCTCAAAACTTATTTTTTAAATCTGACTGGAAGCCTTCTTGACCTCATAACTCTTGAATTCTGCATGCCTGACAAAAATACCATCATATGGATAATACTAAAGTTTTCTGCCTCCTGCAGCAGTAGACAGACCCATTGGACCATTACTGTAGTGGTATCAGTGTGCCTAGATGGTCAACACCATGAAATGAATCCCAGGGAACCAGTTCCCTAGTGTCTAACTTACTTATTGCTGGGACAAATTACCCAACACCCACAAGGTAAAGGAAGAAAAGTTTATATTAGTTCACAGTTTATAGAGGTTTTAGTCCACAATTGGCTGGTTTCAAGGCAGGGTAGCATGGCAGAGGAGAAACTGTCCATGGCAGGGTCAGCAATAGGGCAGCAGAGATGCAGCAGGTGAGCCTTCTTTTCTCTTATCTTATCCAGGTTACAAGCCTATTGATTAGTGCCACCTGCATTTAGGCTGGGCTTGCTCATTACCCCACACCCAAAACTATGGGAAACCAATTGGAGGACTAATTTTTTTCACAGATCCCTAATCCATATTCACATACCCAAGATCCAGCCACCACTGAAAAAACCCACATATGAGCACATGAGGCTTTGGGGGTACATCTAGATACAAGACACAACATCTCTGTAGCCTTTCTGGACCAAGGTTTCAAGTATTCTCTTCTTAAGTGAAAAGTTTGAACTTTTATGTTTTTGAGCCTGTGATGGATCAGGCCTTGCTGATTTCTGAGATCTCTTCAGACATTTTCTTAAAAGTCCTTGTTCAGAGTACGTTATGTCTTTTTGATGATGCTAACCTCTTCAGCAGTCAAACTCCCCAATTTCATACGTGGTTTTTCAAGCCTTTCTGCACTTTTTTTTGCTCAGTTTGCACAGTTAATTGCAGCCAACAATATCCATATTACAGTTCTAATTTTGGGCTGTTTTGAAATATCCATTGTCAGAATTAGTCCACCACTTAAACTCAGCTTCATATAGAAGTCTTAGTACAAATTGTAGACACTTTTTTTGTGTGTGAGAGTGTAATAAGTGTAGACTGTAGTCCAATTCCCAAGAGATTCTCCATTCCCATCAAGAACCTAAAAAGCCTGAGATTTAACATTTGCATGGCTATTAGCATTCTTATCCTTGTTTTCTGAGCACCAACCACAGTCACTTATCAGACTCTGCTTACAACATTTTAGGCTTTCTTTGTCCTTATTTCCAAAATGTTTCCAGGTTTCTCCCTCAAACTATTTCCACAGATTTTTAAATCACATAATCAGGTATTGACATAGCAACAACACCACTTTCCTAATATCAATTTTATGTACTGGTCAGCTTTCCCATTACTGGAGTAAAATGCCTGATATACATATAGAATAAAGGGGGAAATGATTTACGTGGCTTATGTTTGCAGAGGTTTTAGTCCATGATCAGCTGGCTCTAAAGAAGAATCTTAGCAGATGGGTGTGATAGAGCAAATCTAATAGCTAGGGTGCAGAGCACAGATGAAGAATGCCTGTAATGAACATAGCCTCCAAGGCACAGTACTAGTGATCCACCTTCTCCAACTGTGTCCTAAAGACACATTTAGTTATGAACATCAGTGAATTAATCCATGAAGGATTACAGCACTCCTATGAACTAATCATCTTTCCAGGCATCTCTTAATCCAGTGAAGTTAACAATTAGGATTAACTGGCAAATATAGCACTTAATGGGCTCTCAGTAAGCACTTGTCAAATTTAAAGTAGATAAAAATTTAGTGAGTTATGCCTTGAATTGAGTTTTCTGATCTTAAACTCATCACTTTTTCCATCACATTGTGTTACCTACCTAGAAGACAGAGGACAGAGGCATTTACCATTTAGATTACATAGGACTCAGTATACAGAGGTATGGCTTTCATATGTTTAAATCATCTAGATGAATTCATTTTATTTGCCTCACTTTTCCATATTGCCTTTGAACATGGTACAGGTGAGGAAAGGAACCTGGTATACTTACTTCATAGATTTGTCTATAAATCAAGGATTATAGCATATTAGCATGTGGTACACCAAATAATGCACAGTAAATTTCGGGAAGACTCTGACTGCTAAAATGAAGGCGTTTCCTTCAGCAATGGCCCGGGCTTCCAGTAATGCATGATTTAAAATTAAAGCAGGCTTTCAAGAGCAACAGTCAGGCAGGATCCAAAATAGAGTATTCTTTGATGTGGTTGCTTGAGTCATGGCTCCCTCCCTCTCTGATGGCTAGTTTAGATTAGGGAAGTGTGAGATACTGCAGATCACCTTATTCTTTCCCAGTCCTTCCCTTGTTCGCTACTTGACTTCCTACACAGGTGTCCTTCTTTTATCCTTTACCGTTGCTTCCTGGCTCTATCTGTAAAAAGCCACAGGAGCTTCAGATTGGGTCTGTTTTTTCCTGAGGCTTTCTCATGCTTACAGGTCTGGGGTAAGAGGCAGTCTCTCTGGGCCTTCTGGAGGTTAAACTGGACATGGACACCTAGTAATCACGCATCCTTTACACTGTGTCATGGTTGTGAACTGGGACTGTGAATTTATCTTTTCTTTTTTATTGTTTTGTGAACATAGTCTTTTTTCACTTAAGAAATATCAGAAGCTTTGAACCAAGCTTTATTTGAGAAGATGTTTGAATAAATGCCAAAAGAATGCTATCACACTATGTGGCTGTTAATTATTTGTTCGTTTTGCTCCCTTACATTTCTCTTAGTATTTAGATATTGTCAGCATTGCCAATTGCACATTAAGGTGGTAAATTGAGAGTGATTCAAAGTTAACCTACAGCAATATGAACTAGTCAACAATACTGTTGATGTGACTGGGGAATGAGTTGGTTTAGTAGAAAGAGTACTGCGTAACATTATAGAAACTGGAGGACTTATTCCAATACTACTGTTACTAATTCATATTTGGAGAACTAGATCCTTCATACACACAATAATGAAATAGAGTAAATGACAGCTGAGGGAAGAGAGTCTGAGTTAACTCCAACATTTCAAAGCTCTCTGATTTGTTAGTGCTCATCAATAGACAATAATATGGGTTATAAATAGAAGTTACATTTTTAAGTTGTAAGAATGTAATAATAAAGCCCTGTAACTGATGATTTCATCTCTATTTGGTAATAGAAAGGTTTTTTTTTTTTTTTTTTGCTTACAAAGTAACACTTCATTAGAGTTATTCTTTTGTATGTATAAATTCATTAATCTCCACTAAGGAGTGACTTGGGGGAAAAGTTTCAGAGGAAAGATATACTAAAGGGATTAGTATTTAATATAATTGAGGAGAAATTCCTGAATCTAATTTTAAAAATTACTTCATGTGAAATATTCTGCCACTGTGTTATTCGGTCTACATTTTCTAATTTTAAAAATGAAAGCGCATTAAAAACAAAATGAATGGGCCATAATTTATGTCCTATGCTACTTGGAATGATGGATGGGTTCCAAGAAGAAATAACCAATGTCCACAATAGGTTTGAAATAATAGTGAGTCCCTGTTTTTTTGTAGCCAATAGAAATGGCTTTAATGAATCCCAGTTACAAATGAGTAATTTCCACTACCTGTCAGTATTCTTTTGTTTTCTTTTTTATATTATTCTATTCAATTTGGTTTCCTAGTTTTATAATTAGAAGCCCTTGAATATGAGTAGAAGGGTAGAGAAAAGTCCTAAAAGGTAATAATTTTATAAAGGAAAGTATTGCCTTTCAGTACTGAAGAAAATTATTTTGATTGAATAATGACAGGTCTTTCTGAATGTAACAAAAATACTTAGCTTCTGTTAAAAAATGCAGCTTTTCAGAATTTTAAATATGGCTTTTTATGTCCTTAGGTCAACATAGTGTTGCTTCAGTGGGATGTGTTGTATGCAGGAAGCTAAAGGCTGGGAGTACTGAACTCAGGGGAGATCTGATCAAATGGCTTTGGACTAGAGAAGAAGGGTTTGTAGAAGGGCTTTCCCTGGTATTGCTAGGCCAAATAGCTAAAAACAGTGTCCAGAGGCATTCAGATATATTGGGCTTTAAGAAGTGTACCATGATGTAGTCTGAGAAAAAGAGAACACTTTCAGATAGAATCAGTGCTTGAAATATTAGATAATAATACTATGCTTTGCACTGAAACATTATCCTGCACTCAAGTAGAAAAGGAGAGTGAAGGTCCATGACATGTACTGGTTACTATGCTATTTTCTCTTAGCTATAAACCCATGCTTTTATTCTGTATTTTGTAACATAAAGGTTAAGAATTTGAGAACCATGTTTCTCCATTCAAATTAGGTATTTATCAGATTCTACAAATGGAGGGTTAGAGGAAGACCAAAAATCTGACCAAATTTAAAGCATATGTGGAGCCTCACCAGTGGGCACAATAGATGCTTTAGCTTGACTCCCATGGTTCTACGAAGAGACTTCCATTTTTACTTTGCATTTTGTAGTTAAAACTAGGCTGCCCTTACTCTCGGCAAATGGAGGAGATATATACTCTTCTATGTACTCACATGCATTCAAATAACTTTTGATCCTATTTTCTTTTCCTACTCCCATCTCAAACTCTCCTCCCATCCATGGGCCAGAGACTTTTGGTCCCACACAACTCTGTCCTAGGTTTCTGGATCATCGGAGCTCATTCTCCCATCAGGAGATACTCACCCATTATGTTGCTACTGTAGGTTCCATAGATTGGTTGAACTGTCTCATCTACTGTTAACTCTAATTTTCTTAACCATTTTGAACTTATTTCTTTAGGGAAGGCTACAGTTTTGCTTTATTCAACTCAGTGTACGGACAGGAGGTGAACAAATATGTCCCCCGTCCTTCTTCTTAAATTCAAAGTTCCAGTTTTAAATCCTTAGTAATTATAATAGCTGTTGATTTCTTTCTCCCATGCCTTATTCATTCAATGAAAGGAGTTTGCTAATGTGACCTTTACTTTTTAAGTATTTTGGTACTGTTTTCTGATGAAGTGTTAACATTTAGTCACATAATTTATGCCTGTGCGAGAAAAATGTATGACACAGTGTGAAGTAAAAGATATCATTTCAGATATGATTTCAAATTTGAGGTTTACTTATTAGTTGATATTTGATCTTAGCAAGTCATTCAAACTATCAGTCTCCAACCTCCTAATCTGCAAAATGAGAATAATCATATTTATCTTTTAGACATATTGTAAAAGTTCACATAAGTGACATATATATATATATATATATATATATATTGCATCATGTAAATTACCAGGAAACTAGGGAATTTTTGAAAGAAAGTATATTAATTCAGATTATACAGTCAGACTATTTTTATGTTCTAATTTGGAAATAATGTAACGAATGTTGTCCTATCCACACATAGGCATTTTGTATTTTAATAGAATAAAGGCTTAGATGAGTTAACTATACTCTCCTTCTTATACAATAGAGATTTACTGAGACTATATGAGGAGGAAATTAACCAAGAGGCCTCAAAAGGCTTCAGATTTGTTGAGAATATTTGAAAAATAAGCTCTGTAACTCCAGAAGGAGGAAGGATTCATTCATGTAACTGTGTGAGTATTTCTGGCAGAATAATCACCCAAAGATGTCTGTGTACTAGATCTTGGAACTTGTGAATATGTTATATTGCATAGTAAAGATAATTTTTACAGATTAAGTGAAGATTTTAGTGCCATGACCCATGTGTCCAGTGAGGTCCAGTGAGGATACAGGAGATTAAGAAAATACAAGACATATAAGAAAAGGAAAGCTGTGACTGGGTGGGATGCAGCCCTCTGATGGAGCAGCAATGACATCGCACTGGTGTCAGCTTTATTTATACAAAATGAAAAAGGGGGAATGGCACAAAAGGGTGAAAAGTTCAAGGTCTCAGTGTTTTGGTGAGAACAAGCAAAACATTCTCAGAGCTCTTTGTGCGGTAGTTAACAGGAGGAATACTGAGGGACTGAAAACTGGCTGATATGCAGTGAAGCTAGAGGTCAACTTGTTCATATGGTCTGCCTCTGGCCTTCCATGGTCCTGGGAGTGCCTTTGCACTAGTCCCAAGGTATTCGCTGACTTCTGACTCAGTCACAGCTCAGTTGCTCCCTACATTTTAGAGCTTAAAATGGAGAAATTATTTTGAATTACCTAATCATGCATATCATTAAATACAAATGACTTTATCTTGTCTGAAATCAGAGAGATGCAGAGGAAAAAAGGAAGAGAGATTTGAGACCTAACGACAATTCAGTGTGCCACTGCTGGCTTGCTGATGGGGCTGGCCAAAAATTTCAGTCCTTCAACCACAAGGAACTGAATTCAGCCAAGGTTATAAATAAAGCATGGAAGTAGACCCCTCCCCAGAGCCTTCTGATGGGAATGTAGCCCTGTTAGTACCTCAATTTTGTCCTTAAGAATTTAAGTATTCTAGACAGAACCCACCTGGACTTCTGATCTATAAAAGTGTGAGTTTAAAAATGGATATTGTTTTAAGCTGATAACATTGTGGTCATTAATTATGCTGAAACAGGAAACTAATGGAATAAAACAGTTGTTTGTTTATTTCAGGTTCTGTATCTATAGAAGACACATTCTTGGCCATGACTCTAGTGGGAGTCATAACAATTAAAAAGGCATTCAAATAAGGGAAGATTTTTGTTATTTTTGGACAATGGGAAATACTGAAGAATTTAAAAGAGAGGAAAAATAGATAAATACCAAGTTCAAAGAAATGATATTATGAATGCCTCAGATAGCTATGTGATTTTCTATAAGGTAAGTTTTGGTCATGGAGAGGCATGGAGAGGTGAGATTTAAAGATGTGAGGAATGGTGAGAAAAAGATAAAAAGTCTGAAATGTTTCAAACACAATCAGTGAATGACGAGGTAATATGCAGGACAGAAAATGCAGAGAGAGACTTTTATTACTAAGACCAAAGCCTCTGTGGTTAGCTGTAGTTAGCTCTCTACTCACTCTGGGACCCAACTGTCTTACATAAAAATGAATATAATATTAATGCCTAGTTTTTGGGTTTGTGCTAATGATTAAACTATATGATATCTACATATACATTTTAAGCTTGTTGATGAGGTGATGCATTTCATCTCAGTGTGCTGGCACTTCTACAGAGCATTATATTAAGATTTAACCATCTTTATTTCAACAAATCTTGCAGCTTATTAGGAGCAAATTGTGTCTTCAACTGACTTTTCTGATATAGGCGGTCATACCCCATGTATAATTTCCCAGTTTCCAGAAGAGGACAGATAAACTGTCCTTTTCTTAAAACAGAAAACATTTCTTGAAAATAGATTCTTCAGTTTCAAAAGTTGTCTCACATCTGGAAGCAACTTTTCTTACTGAAAATCTAAGGATATAAACCAAAGGAAGTGATTGGAAACTAATTTTATAAATGCAAATAACTCAATAATACAAAATCATTAGCTTATTCGTTTACTCCCGTCCATAGCATATTTGCATCATGTCTCTTAGCATTAATTAGTATTCTTTACTAATGACCTGGTTTCTAAGTTCAAATGATGTTATTGCTACTACTAGAAAACCCAGACATATACTCACAACTGGAATATATGAGGGGAAGAAGATGACCACAGGGAGTATTAAAAATGTTGATTTTCAAAAGAAAACATCTGCCATATGGACCGTGAGGTATATATTCAAAGTATTCCTAGCTCATTTTTGAGTTTAGACAATTAAGCTACTTTCAATATGCTAGTCATGGATTTCATTTCTGAAATTATGAATGTGAAAAAGAGAAACATTTCTTATTTTAAGGTAAAGACATAATTCAGGAATGAGTGGCACATTAATCCCTTGGTGATTGGTACTTTAAAAATGCCAGAAGGGTGCTTAGAGTTTTGTAAATGTAAAACTTCTTATCATGCTTTTAAAAAGTTCCTAGGGAAATAAAAATTTCCAACATAATAAATTCAATTTTGCTCCCATTTGCTTGCCTACTTTTATTGAATTTTGTTTATTAATAACTTGACAGTGAAAAATAATTCAAGATGTTTTATGAAAATGTGTATCTTTGAGCAGAATACAAAACAGAGAAAAAGGTGAAAAGTTTTAAGTGACAATGTAGAAAGTAAGGTAGAATTAGGTGATAGGTAAAGAATTATCTCGAAGTGTATTTTCTTGTTCAAGGCACCACAACCTGAAACCTAAGCTCTGTTTGGAGAAAGCATAGACCCCTCCTGTGTTGAGATCATTCTATGTTTTCTTGATCATTCACATGAAAATAACACTGCAATGTCATGAACACTAACCTCACCCATATTCACATATTTGACATACTCATAAGGTACGTAGCACAGGTTCTTTGATTTTCCACAATATAAGTAGCTGACATAGTGTCAATACACATTTGAATGGGCACAGTATCTTTCAGAGCCTGATATGGTGCTATTTTATTCAGAGATATGTTGTAGAGGTACTAGAAGGATGGATTGATATATTCCTATCAGCATCATTCTCCATAAAATTTCTTTTTCCAAAAAGAATTCCTAAGGAAATTTTGTGGAATAAAATGTTCAATATTGTGTTCGCAGAGAGGTCCCTTAAATGCAGTTACTTTGCTACTGATTTAAACCATTTGTGTCTGGCTAGGGATACAGGTCAGCTGTGCAGTGCCTGCCTTGCAAGCACAAGTGTTGCCTTGCAACACTTTTTTCCTACATGTTATACTGATTATAAAATAAATTTAGTTGAAAACTTCGAAAGTTTTAAAGACATGAGAGAGTATATATAAAAAAGTTACAAGCAAAATTGACAAGTGTTTAAAAAAAGGCAAAATAGATAGGTTGCTTTATAATTTTAAAGAAGAGTTTGACTGAGCATTATATATGTATATTTAGCATCTGAAAGGAGGGTGACCTACAGAAGACAGACAAAAGATGAGGTGGGAAAAAAAACAAGAGACAGTGGTATTTTTTATTCTAGGACAAGGGAAGCCTTTAAGGAATATGCAAACTCATTCATATCATAAGTTTTTACAGAGTTAGAAGAGGATAAAATGCGAGGAATGTGAAATGTAAGAACTGCCACTGCCTAGGGTTTCACCGGTTGTCAACATGTAGCAACGTTATAGCTAACACAGAGCAATCTTTGCCATTTTAAAATATTCTATTGCTTGTTAAAAGCTATTTTCATCAAAGGTATTAAATAACATTCAGTCTACTTGAAGTATATTTGAAGTTCCCAAAGAGTCAATTCTGCCTCTGTGATAAAATAAAGACATAAAAGTCATTGCAAATCTAATTTAAGATTGTCCGGTTTTACAAAGTGTCTCATGAACATTGTCATAACTGGATGGATTCTGATGCACTCTTGTAATAAAGGGCTTCTTAACTGATGTATTCAGCACATTGAATTTCCATAAATGAGACTCAGATATTCCACGAGACAAGAATACCCTCACCACCACACCCACACTTACGCCAGCCTCAAAACAACCACAGAGAAGTGATCCCAGCAGAAAGAAAACACAGTGTGTGATTTCCTGTAATTACTGCACTGCTGCAACACTGAGTTATCCATAAGAAGCATCGGTTACCTCTCTAGCTTCAGGCAGCAACAGAATTCTATGACCTATATGGACTTAGGTCTTATGAAACTTCTTTTTTTTTTTTTTTTTTCTTTTTTTTTTTTTTTTTTTTTTTTTTTTTTTTTTTTTTTTTTTTTTTTTTTTTTGCAGCACCGAGGATTGAACTCACAACGTCATACCTGCCAGGGCAGGCGCTTAAGGCACTGAGCCAAACTCCCAGCCCCTCGAAACTTCTTGAATGTATGCATGGTTCCCATGCCCTAGATGCAGCCA
The DNA here is from genome assembly GCA_004363535.1 of Dasyprocta punctata. NCBI lineage: Eukaryota > Metazoa > Chordata > Mammalia > Rodentia > Dasyproctidae > Dasyprocta > Dasyprocta punctata. The sequence continues at coordinate 43,420 of RJWM01004619.1, read as the reverse complement.
AGGAGTGGGTATATTTATCTCCAACTATGAAAACAAATCGAATGAATATCTCCAAAACACACTTAAACATTCTTTAGATTAACATGCCCTAATTTCACTTTCATTTGCTTTGACTTCTAGTGCTTGCTTGCAAATGAAATACTTAATATTTTAAGATATTCTATTAATGTCATTCAAGCTCACTTTCTCTTCCTCTCTGTACACTTTTTCTCTATATAGCCATATGTACTATGAACTTACATATGCGTATATATTATACTAAAATAAGTTCAGTATTTATATATCATTCTAAATATATAATTATTCAATATTAATATTAGAATATAAATTACCCGAATACATATTCTATAAAATGTTTAGTATAAAGAACATTCAAAAGTAAAAGTATCATGGAAGTTTATCAGACAAAATGTAAGGAAATTTAAACTATCATTAAATAATTCAGTTACAGAAAATTTATTTTAAGATCAAATTATGAACAGGTACCTTTTCAAATATTTCCAAATAATCTAATGTATGTAGATGCCATGATAAGAAGATGCTGTCTGCAAGCCATATTGCTTTTTCATTGAAATTTGTACAGTTACACTGAGAAGCGTTCTAACACCAATTAAATAGATTTTTTAAAAACACCAAAACACATATCCTAAACCACTCTTAACCTCTAAAGAGAAATCAATAGCAATTTAATAGTTCCACTTAGCATGATATAACTATCCTACATATAGCCAAATGAAATTTTCTATTTCCCAAAGTCTCAACAGTTCCATCACTTTTCAAAACTTGATTTGAAAAATCTCTTGAGACTCAAGGTAAAATATTAGTTGTGAAACTCTGGAAAAATCAAAACAAGTTACATAATCCCAAGGTAGCAAGGCAGAAAGTAAACATTGCCATTCAAAAGAGGGGAATAAGAGAATGGAAAAGAATGGAAGCAGATCAAAGCAAGACCAAAACCTAGAAAGGCAAACATTAAGTACTGTAGTTCTGTATCTGATATACAGGACCAGTGGTAAAATATGAATTCCAGTGTGCTAGGGCTGCCCCATCTCCACATCCTTGCAGACTGCAGCCCACACAGCCCCAATCTTTAGCTAACTTTCCTGTGTTCTACAACTTTCCTGAGCGTATGTTCCTTGTTCCTGGCATTTCTGAATTCCTGGCCTCTCCACTGCTCATTTTTCTTCTTGCAGTGACCTCTTAGGAGCTCCTGACTACCCTACAGGCCTTCTTTTGTAATTTTGGTAGAAGTTCCCTGCACCCCACAACTCTTGCATTATCCATGCCAATAAATTCAGCAACATAAGAACAATGCCAAGATCTGCTTCCAGTAGGAGTACTAACCAAATCACCTTAAACTATGGATATAGTGGCTTCCAATTGCCTGGATAGTTGAACACAGTGAAATGAAACCTGAAGCCCTAATTTCCTAGATGCTTATTCTTGAGCAGTTGTGCTAGGGCTACTCTTATCAAATGAAAGTTTGACGCTTTTGAAACCTTGAGTGTGATATGGTCTTGCTGATTTTTGAGATACCATCATCTTTTCTCTTGTCCCTGTTCCTGTACCAAGTACTTGATTTCTTTTTAATGGTGCTCATTTCTTCAGCAACCACAGTTTCTTTGGTTCCAGTTTTAAACATGGATCCATTTGGATGTGAAGTTTAAGTCTTTCAAATATTTTCTTCTTTGGTTTTGCACCTGACTTGCACTGAAATTCTGGATAAAACTAGCCATAGTATCGATGCCACATCCTATATGTTGGGCTATCTTGAAACTTCCTTAAGCGGATCAAACACTCTACTGGTCTTTATCTCAGCCTCACACAGAGTCTCAGAACTTGGGCAAAATGTAAAGAAATGTTTTCCTGAAATTAACATTCATGGTCCCTAGCTCAAAAAGAATTATTATTCCTAATTAACATCTTGTGATTCTTATCTTGACTGTCCACATTCCTTTCACCATTCCAGCCTTCTGATCTCTGATCAGAATCACCCATGATGATCTACTTCAACATTCTGTGGTTTCTCTAGCCGGCATCACCAAATGCTTTCAAACTCCTGTAAACCATTTCAAAAGACTTCTGATTCAAGTAGTTGAGTGCAGTTATAGCAACGACTTTGTTTTTCCAGTACCAATTTTCATTATTATTCAGCTTTCCCATTGCTGGAACACAATACCTGACAGTCACATTTCAAAGGTGAAGTGGTTTAATTTAACTTATGGTTTCAGAGGGTTCAATTTCTGGTCAGCTGGCTCCAAGGCAGAAACCTCAGGGTGGAAGGAAATGATTTATGAGTCTACCAGGTGACTCCTAAGCTAAGCAACTTGACAGAATTATACTGCAACAAGTATTTGCTTATTGTTGTATTTTGATATTCCTGATCCACCTTTCAGATGCTATTTCTGATCATCATGTCCTAACTTTGGATATTTTACTGCAGTGTCATAATTAGTTTGGGCTAAAAATCTCTGTGTAACTTTCCACTATGTCTTCAATTTTAAGACAGTTATCTACCTTAAAGCACACAGATCCCTGTAACCTGTGGGTGAACTTGAGTTGGAAAGTGGGAATACCCAGGAAGCATAGAGATTTGGAATCAACCTTGTTTCTCTGCAAACTATCCTCCTGCCCAGGATTTTAGATCAGATCATTTTCAAGTCTATTTCTCCAATGGTATCACCAAATATGCTTTCAGTCTTTTAATAAATATGTTTCACTGTGTGTATTTGAAGTATACAGTGTGTTATAGATACACACAGATAGTAAAGTGTTTACTAGAGTGAAGCAGATTGACATGCCTTTTATCTCACTTACTTGACTATTTTTTATTAAGTTTATTGGTACAATTTAGATATACATAATGATCACATTCATCATAGGGAACTTGTACCTATACATGATATAACTTAGTTCTCTTTTTTTGCCAATTTCCCTCCTCTCCCTTTAAGCCTTCTTTCCCTTTTTTAAAATTTAAGTTTATTGGTACAGCTTAGGTTGACCACATTCTTTATAGGGACTTTGTATCTGTATATGATATATTTTGCTTCTCCTTTTTAACTGACTACTTTTTGTTACAGGAGAAGCTAAAGTTTATTTGCTTAACAAAACTCACTAATACAGTTCTATTCATTTAACAAAAATTACTAACACTACAATTTTATTAACTTTATTCCTCTAGAGGTACATTAGATCTTGAGATGTGTTCATCTTACATATCTGTTTTTGAACATCCTTTGACATATAACATCCCATTTCTTTCTTTTAGAAATGTCTCAGGTGGCAGTTCCACTCTTGCTCTTTCTCTTGACTGTCTTTACAGTAGATTTAAACTTTTTTGAATATCTTCAGTCATTTCTTATGATTTAACGTGGAAGTTAGGTAGACACATTTTCAGACTGCTCTCTACCCAGCTTCCCCATTATTCTCTGAAGAAACCCTCATGTCAAATTAAAATGCATTTTTTTCTTATCAGGTTAATCCCCTGTAATTTCTCTAATGCAGTTTCAGAGGAATGGTAAAAGCAAATGAGTGCTATAACTCCTAAAACAGCTGTAAACCAAAGAGAACAGAGTTGCATATGTCAAGGATTTAACACCAATACATTTTATGTCATCTGTAATCCACCAGGAAGCATTATCCTTCCTCGATGAGTTTCTTAGGACCAGTCATTTCAATAAAGTTTATATTACCAAGCCCATTGGTACAAGCAAAGTCTTACCTACCCTATATGATAGCACAATGTACGAGATAAATGACAAAGATAATTCTTTCTGTATAGCCACAATTCTAATATATCTGTATCCACACATAGAACCTTGCATATCTGATTTCACACATAAAACACATAGGCATCTTTCAAGACTAAATACTGCAAACATATATTTCTCCAAGTTACAACTCTAGAATCATCAACTATCAGAATATGTTTTTGCTTCTTCCAGAATTGGATGTTACTTTCTCTTGTGATCTGAACATGCTATTTTTTTAATTCGATGGTTCATAGTACTCTGCACTGTACATTCTGGGGTTTGGCCTTCCTTATTTCTTACCTTGCACTGGATCTGAGATTTTTGCAGATTACAATGGTAGATACTGTATTCAATTTTATATTTCTCAGATGTATTACACTGGTCTGTCATATAGTGAGTATTACTGACAATAAATTGTTTTTATGATAGATGCACACATATGCATATGTACACAATAGCTATGGCATTTGCATATAAAGTCAATTACATAGAAAATAAATACAATTATGATAGCAAATACCTTGTTTAAATGGCCATATATGTATGTGTGTGTGTGCATATATATATATATATATGCAAAAGATGATTGTTTCTATTTACAAAGCATTTTTCCTAGATGACCATATAAAGATACACAGATTGGAATTACATGAAGTGGCCCAGCAACCCCAAGCCACTAAGGAGCCTTGGTGTACCATTTGAGTCCTGGTAGGGCCTTGCCCAGTGACCCCAAGCAGCTGGGGAGCATCAGTGGCTACATGGCATGTGCTGAAGGCCTGCACACCATACTCCACCTAGCTGTGCAGCCTTGGTGGCAACTTGGGACCTGGTAGGGCCCCGCCCAGCAACCTCAATCAGCCAAGGAGCCTCTGAGCACTATGTGAGTTGTGTTGAAGGTCCACTCAGCATACTTTACCCATTTGGGGAGCCTCTGAGTGCCACTCAGGACCTGGTAAGGCCTGCCTAACAACCCCCACTCAGTTGGTGAAACCCCCTCCAGTATGGACAGCCATCCTCAACGCAGGAAACAACTGAGATTTTGCATTCAGCTGCTCCAGGGGAATACAGGAAATTGACAAAATGAAAGAGCAAAATGCAATCTCAAACCTCCAGCCCATCCAAAACAAGCCCAGGAGATTTGGACGTAGAAGAAAGTGTAAGTCACACGCCTGGAACTTCTGAAATAATGGCAACTGAAGTAAAGAAACAAATTGATGATACTGTAAAGGAAATCAGATCAGAAATAATCTCCCAGGTAAAACAAGAAATGATAAACATAAGGAAAGAAATGCTAAATACATCTAAACAAGACATATTAAAAAATAGAGGAGCACTGCAAAATGATGGAAACGTTGAATGAACAATATAAGAAAGAATTAGAATGCATGAAACAGATTCGAGGAGATATCCAGGAAATCAAAAATTCCATCAGAAACTGGTAAAACCACTTGAATGAATGTGAAGATAGACTTTCAGACCTCGAAGACAAGATTGCAGCTAGTGAATAGGAAAGGAAAGATCTTTTAAAAATAACAAGGAATCAGGAAATAACAATTCAATAGTTTCAAAATGATGCAAAGAAAAACAATATAAGTTCATAGGTGTAAATGAAAAAGAAAGTAACAACACAAATGATATAAAAAGACTACTTACAGAAAAAAGGAAAAAAAATTAACCAAACATGGGAAAAGAAACTGACATACAGATAAATGAAGCATGTAGAACTCCAGTTAGCCATAACCAAAATGAATCTACACCGAAATTTATAATAATCATTATCCCAGAAATTCAATGTAAGAACAGAATATTAAAACTATTAGAGAAAAGAAACAAATCATGTATAAAGGCAAGCCCATCAGAATCACAGGAGACTTCTCAACACAAACAAGCAAGTCAAGAAGAGGTTGGGGTTAAGTATTTCAAGTCCTGAAAGAAAACAACTTCCAACCCAGATTGATGTACCCTGCAAAACTATCTTTCAAAATTAACAGAGAAACAAGATACTTCCATGACAAAGAACAACTGACGGAATTCATGATCACCAAACCAACCCTATAAAGAATACTGAAGGACATTCTAGAGACAGATAAGAATAGCTATGACTTCAAGAACACACACAGAAAAAAAAAAAAAAAAAAAAAAAAAAAAAAAAAAAAAAAAAAAAAAAAAAAAAAAAAAAAAAAACACCAAGGAGGGCAAACAATTAAACAGAGGGGAAATATAAAGAACCAACAGCCAAAAGATAACATGACAAAAATAAGGCAATATATATCACTTATAACCATTAATGTGAATGGCCGCAATTCACCAATTAAAAGAAAGAGACTGGCAGAATGGATCAAGAAACAACATCCAACCATATGCTGTATACAAGAAACCCATCTAATCCAAAAGAAAATTCATAGAATGAAAGTCAAAGGATGGAAGACAATACTTCATGCAGCAGGAACCCCCCTCCCTAAAAAAAGCAGGCATAGCTATTCTGTTTGCAGACAATTTGAACTTCAAACCAAGAATGATCAAAAGAGATAAAGAAGGTCACTACATACTGGTTAGGGGAAAATTTCAAGAGAAAGAGACAACAATCTTAAATATATGCAGCAAATATGAGAGCACACAGTTATATAAAACCAGTATTAATAGAAGTGAAATATCAAACAAGCAATAACACAATTATAATGGGAGACATTAACACCCCATTGACGCAAAGAAACAGATCAATTAGAAGAAAAATCAGCAAAGAAATAACTGAATCAACGTTGCAAACAAATGGACTTAGTAGATGTATACAGAATGTTTCATCCAACGACATCAGCATATACATTCTTCTTACCTTCATATGAGACATTCTCTGAAATAGACCATATACTAGCCTATAGAAAATGCTTAAGTAAATGCCAAAGAATCAAAATTATCCCATGCATATTATCTGATCATATGCCATGAAACTGGAAATTAATGACAAAAGAAACTGCAAAAACTCGATAAACACATGGAAATTAAATAATACACTCCCCAACAATGAATGAATCACAGAGAAAATTAAAGAAGAAATTAAACAAAATCTTCAAGCAAATGAAAATGCAAATACACCTTACCAGAACCTGTGGGATGTAATAAAAGCAGTCCTCAGAGAGAAATTTATTGTGGTGAATTCCCACAGCAGGAGAATAGAACAAGCACCAATAAAAAACCTGATGCTACAGCTCTAACATCTAGGAAAAGAAGAGCAAGGCAAGCCCAACGCCAAAAGAAGCAAGGAAATTATAAGGATCAGATCAGAAATTAACACAATTGAGACGAAAATAACAATACGAACAATAAATTAATTGAACAATTGGTTCTTTGAAAGAATAAATATAATTGATAAGCCCATAGCCAACCCTATTAAAAAAAGGAAAGAAAAAATTCCAATTCATGTAATAAGGAATGGAAAGAGTGAAATCACTACAGACACTGTGGAAATACAGAAGATCATCAATACCTACTTCAAAAACGTGTACTCTCATAGGTTTGATTCCACAGAAGAAATGCACAGATTCCTAAAACATATGAATTACCAAATCTGGATCAAAAAAGATGTAAAACTGCTGAATAACTGAATTTCAACTAGTCAAATTGAAAATGTAGTTAAAACGTTACCAGCAAAGAAAAGCCCAGTTCCTGATCCTTTCACAGGTGAATTCTACAAGAAATTCAAGGAAGACTTAATGCCAACACTCCTCACAATCTTCAATGAAATTGAAAGGGAAGCAATTCTCACTAACTCATTCCTGGAAGCAAGTATTACCCTAATACCAAAACCAGAGAAAGACCCAATCAAAAAGAGAACTACAAGCCGGGCGTGGTGGCGCACGCCTTTAATCCCAGCACTCGGGAGGCTGAGGTAGGCGGAGCGTTGTGAGTTCGAGGCCCGCTTGGGCCACAAGGTGAGCGTAAGGCCGGCCTGAGCTACATAGTGCGACCCTGCTTCAAAAAACCAGGGCCAGGAGTTTGGCTCAGCAGCTTAAGCGCCTGTCTGGCAGGAGCAAGGCTGTGAGTTCAATCCCTGGTGCCGCACAAAAAAAAAAAAAAAAAAAGAGAGAGAGAGAGAACTACAAGCCAATCTTCCTAATGAACATAAGTGCAAAAATCCTCAATAAAATACTGGCAAGCAGAATGCAGCAAGTCATGAAGAAGATTATACTCCACTAAAAAGTGCAATTCATCTCAGGAATGCAGGGATGGTTCAGGATATGCAAATCAATAAATGTAATTCACCATTATCAGTAGAGCCAAAGATAAGAATCACAGGATCCTCTCAATAGATGCAGAAAAATCTTTTGATAAAGTACAACACTCACTCATAAGAACCCCACGGAAAATCGGAATAGATGGTCTTTACTTCAACCTGGTAAAAGTCATTTATGACAAACCAACAGCCAGTATCATATTAAATGCTCAAAACTGAAAACTTTCACTCTAAAATCAGGAAAAAGAAAAGGCTGTCTACTATCACCACTCCTATTCAACATAATGCTGGAAACATTAGCCAGAGCAATTAGACCAGAGAGAGAAATAAAAGGAATAAGGATAGGAAAGGAAGAAGTTAAATTCTCATTATTTGCAGATGTCATGATACTCTACATAGAAGACCCCCAAAACTCCATTGCAAGACTTCTAGATGTAATAACCAAATTCAGTAATGTTGCTGGATACAAGGTCAGTACTCAAAAAGCAACAGCATTCCTGTACACGAACAACAAAGTCACTGAGAGAGAAATAAGAGAAGCAACACCCTTCACAATAGCATCTAAAAAAATGAAATACTTAAGAATTAATCTAGCAAAGGAAGTAAAGATCTATGCAGTGTTAATTACAGTATTCTGAAAAAAGAAAAAAGATTTCAGAGATTAGAAAGACATTCCTTGTTCATGGACAGGAAGAACAAATGTGAAAATGGGCATTCTCCCAAAATTTTTATACAGATTCAATGCAATTCCAATCAAAATACCACCAGCATACCTCACAGATATAAAGAAATTATTCCTAAAATACATCTGAAAGCAGAAGAGACCTAGAATAGCAAAGGCAATTCTGGGCAGCAAAGACAAGGCAGGAGGCATCACATTCCATGACTTGAAATTATACTACAAAGCTGCTGTGATAAAATCAGTATGGTGCTGGAATAAAAACAGACCTGATGATCAATGGAATACATTAGAAGATGCAACCACAACTACAAACACACTCAGCCACCTAATCTTTGATAAAAGGGCCAAACGTGTTCACTGGAAGAAGGATAGCCTCTTTAATAAGTGGTGCTGGAAAAGTTGGCTTTTTATATTCAGAAAAATAAAACTGGATCCATGCCTATCACCATGCATTAAACTAAAGTCAAAATGAATCAAAGATTTAAATATTAAAACAGAAACACTAAATCTGCTGGAAGACAAATTATGTAGAGATCTTTAAGACATAGGGGTAGGCAGAGAATTTATGAACAAAAATCAAACTGCACAGGAAATACTTCCCAGAATTGACAACTGAAATCTCATCTTATTAAAACGTTTTTGCCTGTTGAAAGAAATCTCCAGCAGAATGAAAAGAAAACACACAAATTGGGAAAAAAATCTTAGTCAGCTGTCCCTCAGATAGAGGACTTCTATCTAGGACATACAAAGAATTGAAAAAAAAAATCAGGCCCCAAAAATTCAAAGATTCAACCCAAAAATGGGCATCTGAGATGAATATACACTTTTCAGATGAAGAAAAACAAATGGCAAATAAATATACGAAAAAATGTTCACCATCATTGGTCGTTAGAGAAATGCAAATTAAAACAACACTAAGATTCCATCTCACTTCAGAAAGAAGGTCCAGGATCAAGATAACAACAAATAACAAATGCTGGAGAGGCTGTGGGATAAAAGGAACTCTCCTGCACTGTTGGTGGGAGTGTAGACAGGTGCAACCACTATAGAAATCTGTAGAAGTTCCTCAAAAAAGCTTGGATTGGAGGTCCCATTTGACCCAGCTAGCCCACTTCTGGGCATATTCCCAGAATAATTGAAAACATCATATCACAGTGATATGTTTATAGTAGCACAATTTGTAATAGCTGAATCTTGGAAACAACCCAAATACCCATCAGCTAAGGAATGGGTAAAGAAGGTGTGGTATTTTTATACGATGGAGTAGTACTCAGCTATAAGGAAGGAGCCTATTGACGCTTTTATAGGTAAGTGGATGTGACTTGAGACCATAGTCATAAGTGAAATAAACTCACGTGTTTAAATACCATATTGTCTCCCTAGTGTAAGAAACTGAAAGTAAAGAAGATCCAAAATCTTCATTAAATACTGTGCAACAGTAAGATACTCCTCAAAGGGGAAAAATAATTCAAATAGGGAAAAGGAGAAAAGAAGAAAGGGAAAAGTAAAAAGACATAAATTTGTATGTATTCACTTAAGATAACCAAGATGATTGTACTACTAATTCTATTAGTTCTTGGAACAAAACAGTTAACATTCACAGGATTAGATCAATTTTGCATGTCTGTATCTGGTAATTTGAGTAACTCTTTTGAAGATAACTATGCAAAATAACAAACTTGTTTTGAAAGCCTATAAGGTTATTATTTTGGGTTTTTTGTTATTTGTTGTTTATTTGTCTCTTTTGTTTCTTGTATTTGTTTTGTGTTTCCCTCTTTAAAATAAAAAAATGAATTACATGAAGTAGTTTATCCTAGTAACTTCGTTATCGTATAACATGAAATTTATGATTTATCTGCATAAGCACACATTTAAGTATCTATATTACATATCTGTGCACATATATAAGCATATGTAAACACAGAATATTTTCATATATATTTATACATGGTGGTTAGAATTGTGGGGTAAAGGGAAAAGGAAGCTCACTGTTACTATGAGAAAGTGTGTGTTGAATGACTAGGAAATTTGTGGTTTTATGGTTTGCATTACATATGTCCCCCAAAAGTTTGTATATTGAAAACTTTGTCCCTACTTGGTGGCACTATTGTGAGTTTGTGGAAATACACGAAGGTGGAGCCTAGTTGGTGGAAGAAGGCAAGTGGATCACAAGTCCTTGAAGGGACATTGCCCTCCGCTTTTCTGTTTCTGTCGTCTTTGCTTCCTGACTGTCACTGATGAGCAGTTTTGTCTACCACCCACTTCTGACATGATGCTCTGTCTCATGATGGCCCCAAAATGATGGGCCCAGTCAATCATGAAATGAAACCTATGAAATCATGAGCCAAAGCAAATCTTTTCTCTTTTTGAGTTGTTTTTCTCAGGTGTTTTATCATAATGCTGACAAACTTTTGGTTGTTATGATTTTTTTGTTTGTTTGTTTGTTTTTCTGCCATTTCTCAAGGGTCGGGGTTGAAAGAGTAGAAAATGAATGTAGACTTAAAGGACATAAGAACTCTACATATATTGCAAAACATGTAATATATGTAGTGGACATGGTTTGGCTCATAGTTTATCAGTTCTTCATTTTCATTTTTAGGCATAGGAGCTGAGAGTTTATATGAATCAAAATGGTAATGGTATTTGCTGACTGATTGCCAAAATTTTAAAACTAACATTGACATAAGAACTGGGAAGCAAATGATAAGACTTAAATAAATGGGGCAAGAGTTTTACTGCTATCTTGAGAGTCAAACAAAAGTTAACTATATATTTGACACATAACAATACATAATTTAAACAAAAGTTTACAATTATTTGTGTTGAGTTTACATAACTATACACACGATAATCTCTAAGTTTGACTTAGGTTATACCTAAGAAAGGTCAGTGATCTGAGAATATTTGACAGTGAATTATCCTCAGTCTGTATCTCCTTGCTTATAAGGGATAAACCTCTAGTGTTGGTTCAGCTGGCTTGTTTTAAAATGTTGAAGTATTTTATTTGTAGATAAAACATCCAGTAATTTTCCAGAAGCTTTCCAAAGATTTTGACACTTCTTATTGTCCAGTCCAATACAAAATGGACTTGACAGTTAAGTTGCTTTTGTCTATTAAAACTTCTAATTGCTGGTGTGCAAACCCATTTCTATATATTTATCACAGTCTTTGACATAGCATCTTTCTTGGGTATATATCCCTAATTTCTATAAATGTAAATTAGAATAGACTTGTAGTTCTTCTTTACATCCAAGTTATCTCTTTTTATGACAGACTTTGCATTTCTCCTTCTTGGTGAGTGTTAGAATGTGGCTCTAAGTAAGTTCTCAGGACAGTGATATGTAGAAGAGGTTAACCAAATTGTTGCCTCATATACAATTATCATAGTGTCTTCAAACAAGAGAGAGCTGTTTCACTCAGATATTATGAAAGAGGCTCATCAAGTATTTGGGAATCCAAATCTTCTCAGTCAGTTAAATAATTATTAAACACTATGGGACCTGTGAATCTGAATTTAATAAGCATTTAAATCTTAAACATATAGCATTAAAATTCTGGTTTGATATTAAGTTAAATCTACACTGTGTAAGGATTCCCAAGAAACCCTACGACTTTATGACCATGCATTGAACTTGTTCTTCTCAATGTCTTTACAACCTCTTTGATTAAACAGATGTAGCAGATAATCACAAAATCATTGAGTCACCATATTATAACAGTTGGAAATAATAAACACTGAAATTCTAAAGCCCTATCTCCATATGCACATCATCACAAGCACACACAAGTTACAATTTAGTAGCTGTGCAACAGTATTTTGTGAATTACTCCAGTGTTCTATTAACTAATGACAACTGAGTTCTAATTTAATTTTTTCTCATTTATTAAAACCCCTAATCCAGCATCCTAGCACTGAAATGATACTAAGCAGTGTTTCAATCTGGATCACTATTCATACAGACAGAACTTCAGGTGTTTCAAACAGAAGGCATTTAATATGTGGAATTCATTATGCATTCATTGGATACATGAGGAGATCAAAGGATAAAACAGTAGAAGGAAAAAAAAGGAAAGAGGATACCTAAAAAACAAAACTTGAAACTACTGTCATCTTTGTTGTTCATAAACAATCTTCTCAAAACTTGCTGTGGCCATCAGAAATTAACATTCTGCTTCATTTATATTTGCCAAATACTTTCCTTATTGCATACAAAGTACATACAACAATATGCGTGTTTATTCCCGAGTAAAGTTGGAGTTCTCCATTGTACTCCCTATATTTCAGTAGTTGTGTTGAAATATTTGTCTCATCAACTCCTTGACAGTCTGAAATTTCCCATAGCACTTACCAGGAGGATGAGATAGTTTTGGATTAATGATTTTTAAGTTTTTTTGTTTTCATCTATTTCCTTTTCCCGTGATACATAAAGACTACTTAGTTAGCTGGAATTGTTTGTATGCTAATGTTTGGTTTACATTCCTGAGATGGATGGACAGTGGTTTCCTCAGGAGAGGATACTACCTATTACTTCTTTCAACTTAATTCTCAGTGGAGAAAAGACTTACAGTTCTGTATGCACTTTTTTTTTTTTTTTTTTTTTTTTTTTTTTTTTTTGCGGCACCGGGGATTGAACTCACAACCTCACGCCTGCCAGGGTAGGCTCTTAAGCCACTGAGCCAAACTCCCAGCCTTGATTCTTTGAGGCAGGGTTGCACTATGTAGGTCAGGCCGGCCTTGCGCTCGCATTGTAGCGCAAGCTGGCCTCGAACTCACAACGCTCCTCCTACTTCAGCCTCCCGTGTGCTGGGATTAAAGGATCTTTTTTTAACAGCCATTAAATTTAGGAATAACGCATTATTTTTTTGAATTTTGATGTTACAGTTGAGATTAGAATAAGTGATTTTGTTGAACACCCATCCTATTTAATGTCCAGATATTGCTTGTTTGTGTGTGTGTGTCTGTGAATTTTGTAAACTACCCTAAAACTTGGTTCCTTCCTCAATTTACTTCTCTCATTTATCTATTACAGTTTGTGAAAAATCACTGAACTAAAAGGCTATGAACAATATAATGATGGTAAAGTACAAATAATATCTAATAGTGAGTCATTACTATATTTGAAACTTCATACTGAACATACATTACCACATCAATTCTCACAACAAATTGATATATTAATATGTTGGTGCCTACTTAACAAATGAGGAATCTGATGCTTAGAGGATGTAAATGCAATTTCTTGTTCTAGGTTTCATTTCTAAAAATAATGTTCCTTTACATAATAATACCCCCTGAGTTTTCAAGTAGAAACTCACCTATGCACACATGTATACACATCCACATTTTTCAGTTGAATTTAATAAATAAAAGAACACCATACAATATTTTAATGAATACCTTACATTGGAAATCTATATACAGATGAATAAATATGTTTTACCAAGAAAATATACAATAACAGAGGTATACATGTTAAAAGATAAGATGTCTTTCTAAAGAATAATTAAAAAACACCTATACATAAAAGTTCTGCCTATTAAAATGAATGACATGCTAATGAGGCATAGAGAAATGCTAGTATATTTAAAATTTGTCTTTAGTCAGTTATATTTCAGTTTTTATTTGAAATTAATAAATATTTTCCAAAATATTCTTCATCCACTCAAATTGTTGGCATATATGCATATGCATTTATTTGGATGACTTTGATATTTAAACTGATAAAAGTACATGTATTAATAATGATATCTTCCCCTGAGATAAATATGTAATATTACTAAAATCATAACGATCTTGGATATTTAAGATTATATATAACAGTTTCCTCACTGTAAATATTAGGTAACTTGTATTTCATTGTCAAATCATACTAAGATCCATTTTTCTTTTGGGGAAAACTAGTTTATGTAATGCCTTCTGGGGAAAAATTCTCATTTCTAGATGACTAAATAACCTTTAATATTTTGGCATTTCCATCTAGCTTGTTATTATACCTTATGATCTAATTAGCATTTGGTATTTGATATCTCCAGTGACTCAAAGGACCATCCAAATTAAAGCATTTCAAATTCTAATGGCTTGTTAGAGAATTCTATTAAAATGGAAGTGAAACAGTGGCTTCCTCCATTGCTTGCAGTTTACCTCCAGGTTTATTGGTTAATGTTCAGTTCTCCAATGAAAACTTAATGATCTCAGCATGTCACACACTACAGATTCCCAGGTTGCTTCTTCTATCTCGTCTTCCCACTAAATTCTCTGAGGACTTCAAGAAGTTGGGTATTTCAGCTTCGGTTCTTGGGAATTTAAAAAATACCTGAATATAATATGTAACAACCAATCTTTTTATATATTCTCTAAGCTAGTATTGCATAGAAAGAAGTTTAAAAATTCCTAATTACTGTGACCTTTTAAAACTGTAATTCTTTGAGATTGATTATATATAGTACTTTTTGTGCAGAAATCTCATGAAGAATTCATATTCTTCATGAGCACACACATACCACTTATAAGATACTAAATGAAACTCAGTAGCTTACATTATGCTAAGTTCCTTCACAAGGAGATAGACTTTTATGGAGATGGGAAGGGGACCTGGAGATGGGAGGAGACAGAATGACAGGAGGGGAAGTGGAAGTAAACATGATCAAAATGTGATAAGTATCACATTTTCAGATTCCCGGTGCTATGGCTTGCGTCCCCTCAAAGCCACATGCAGTCCTAAGTGGTGGCTTTTCAGAAGTGACTGGATCTAGACTGTATAGTGCTAGGATCAATTCATGGTGCAATGCTAGGTGCAAGGGCACTAGGTTTAAGAGTGCGAGTGATACCTTCCCTAAGTAGCCTGGGTAAAATATAAGGGATAGAAAGAATTATGGTCGTCACTGGCTTCCTTTTGCTCTGTTGTCTGCAATGAACTGTTCTCATCTGTGATGCCCCTCTGCCAGGCCACCCTGCCTTGAAACCAAACAACTATGGACTGAAACCTCTATAAACTATAAGCCAAATAAACTTTTCCTCCTTTAACTTTGGATGTTGGGTATTTTGTCTCAGCAATGAGAAAAATAATTAAGGCACCCAGGACACATGTAATTTTTATATATTGCAAACATGTAAAACAACTTAATTTTTAAAAAAAAATTCAGTGTGTAGAAGTATTGATACAAAACTGTGTTTTAATGCAGTATGTCAATGAAGGAAAAGCAGGGGTACTTCATTGAACTAGGCATCTACATATTTAGTTATGATAGACTTAATACACATATATGCACACACACATAGTAGAAGTCCCCAAAGACAGTAAGCAGTTATCATAGACAGACTTAAAAATTATGATATTAAGTTCAGTTTATTCCACAGTCTTGCACTAGAATTAATCTGCTTGTTCTATGTCACAGCTTCTTCTTTTGAAACAACCACAACTTTTTTCAGTCAGATCCTCCAAAATGACAATTACGCATGTATGGCAAATAATGAAGAGTGGTAGAGCTGCAAAGGAAAAAGAAACAAGGAGAATCCCCTGCCCCTTTTTTTTTGTCTTTACCCATGAAGTGTTTACTATCTATTGGAACAGAATGCAGGAATAGGAGATAACACATATAAATAGGCATTAAATAATTCAGAAGAACAAACTTTATAAAAAGACCATGAATTGATAGTTCATTACAGCTGCTTCAGCTTCAGAAACATTGCCATTGTGGCAAAGAAAGTATAGAATATTAAATTTTGAAGACATATTTAAGGAACATTGGATTTGTAAGTTATTTTTTCCCTCCAAAATGAACGTAAATCATTTCCAAAAATGAATACCCTGGTTTAGAAAAAAGGTTAAAAAATAAAATTCGACCAGGGAGATGCCGAAGACTATAGAAGAGACAGCAAGGGTCGTACTGTGTCCCTCATATGAATTTTTCATTGTCTCTTGGGTAAGTGAAGGAAACTAGCATTGTACTCTTGGAATGACTGATGTGAAGCAAAGATCAGGGTCTCAATCATAAGCTTATGCTTCATTTTGTTTTCAACTAAACCTGTTTGCCTCTTTGCTAGTAACAGAAATGTTAATGGCAAACAGAGTTGACCAGTGAGAGAATTCATTTCCTCACTTCAGTTGGAGTTAGTGGTGGTCATGGGCTAAGTTCCAAAAGGGATGGAAGTATATGTAAGGTGAATAACTTCTAATATTCATCAGAGAAAATAATGCAGGGCTGGAGATATAACTCAGTGACACAGTGCCTGCCTGGCAAGCGCAAGGTCCTGAGTTTGATTCCCAGTACCAAAAGAAAAACAATGCATAGTTCCTTCTTTTGCTTTGTTATTCTTGCTCAAATGCAGATATACAGTTTGAACATGAAATCAAACTGTATTGAGGAAAATAGAACAGCTTAGGCACCCAAAGATTACAGGGTCATTTTACCAGTCCTGAGCAACCAATCTGGAGTTTCACCCTTAAGAGAAATAGATTTTTATTCTGAATAAACTATTAGCATTGTTTAAGTCTCAGAGCAGGAGAAAAACCATCAACTGCTTTTGTTTAACATATTTTGCATTGTGGAATTTTGATGTACTCATAACCATGATAATTTAATTTAGATAATATGCAACAAATGTTTGCAATGCCTCAAATATAGCTGATACTCAAAATGTTAGTTCAAAATATTATAATTATTCTCAGATTATTTTGTCATGAAATTATTGAACTGGGTGTAAGAAACTTTGCAAATGTGCCTAAACTCATTGTTTTTCAAGGTTTATGGCACCAATGCCCTCTCTTCCTCTCTTAAAGTAAGGGAGACCATAGAGCTACACTGGTTAATTAAATATGAAAAACAATAGTTTCTTTTGGCATTCAAAAACTAGTACTTAGCTGGGTGTGGTGGCACACACCTTCAATCCCAGCACTCTGGAGGCTGAGGTAGGTGGAGCATTGTGAGTTCCAGCCTGGCTTGGGCTACAACGGAAGTGCAAGGTCGGCCTGAGCTACATAGTAGGCCGGCCTCAAAAAAAATAGGCCTGGGAGTTTGGCTCAGTAGCTTAAGCGCCTGTGTGGCAGGCGTGAGGCTGTGAGTTCGATCCCCGGTGCCGCAAAAAAAAAAAAAAAAAAAAAAAAAAAAAAAAAAAAAAAAAAAAAAAAAAAAAAAAAAAAAAAAACAAAAAAAAAAACAAAACCAAACTAACAAACAAGCAAAAAAAACTAGTACTTAAATTTCCTGCTCTCAACAAATTCCAAAGAATATAGTTTATGTACTTGGTCCTACAGAGTAAATAAACTCACTACCTCTCCTCTCAAGCAAGTTAACAGTGAAACAATAAGGGAATGAAGGGAAAATAAATAACTGGTCACGTCACTGAGAATCAGGATTATCAGTTACTCCAGTCTACCACAGAGCTCCCTGAGGTCCATATGGAGAAAGACAAATTAGGAAGCCTGAGCACTGGAGAGATAATACTTTTGCTGACAACAGTTTTCTCTCCCCCTCATCTTTCAGTTGAGAAGAATGGGGTATGATTCCTTTTTTTTTTTTTTTTTTTTTTTTACTGTAACCAGAACACAAATAGTGAAGTCAAACATTATTTTCTGATTCAAATTCCAATTACACCTAACAGAAACTATACTTGATTTATATTGCAGCAAAATACCCCCCTTTCACCCACTGCCTCACATGTGAATGCTAAGCAGAAATAGGTGCAGAACTAATGCATTTTTTAAAAACTAAGAAATTGTAAAATGTATTTAGGAAAATATTTCTTATATGTTACTTTATTCCATTTGGAAATTGAATCCTTTCATAAATTAAGCTTTTCTTCCGCCCATAAGCCAGTGATGTGAGGTTATTCAGGGTTAACACAGCGAAATTATCAAAGCAGTTTTCTTTCCATTTTCTAAATGCAAATACTGATTTTAAATTGAGAATGGCTAAATCTAAAATGGATGTGATGAGAAACCATGATTGAAACAATAGGTTTTTTTTTTTTTTTTTTTGGTGTCCTTTTATTTTGTTGGACCAAAAATAATACAAACTACCAAACAAAATGATGGTGCACAGGTGTTGTTATTACATTTACAGCCCAGTGTGGCTTTTTAAGGTGGTTGCTATGCCAACATAATCATTTATAGACTACAATCCCATTAGGCAAAACTAGTGATAAAGTAAGCTCATTATACCAAAACCTATATTGCTTCACTTCCGATTGTATCTGTTTTATGGCAAATTACATTAGTAGAGCTATTAAATAAAAGATATATAAGTATGTTATATTTAGTAAAAATATTTTTGGACAGAGGAAATGGAGATTTTGAGCATTACTACAAGTGAATTTCATAAACATTGTAGAAAAACATTGCAACAAATGCAAAGTGTTCTGTTTGAAAAGACTAAAAAATAAAGTGCTCCTTCCTCCAGCATGCTCTTGGGATCACATCTCCAGATCTAATTTTTTATGAAAAAAGGAGTTAGGATTTATTGGTCACAATTAAAGAGAGTATGCTTTTACTTTTGAGTGGTTTCTCTACCTTTATCTTATTAAATAATTATTTCATTGTTAAGAATTATTCTTTTTGTGGAGGAGGTTATGTCAGCCATGCTGTTTTCATTAAGTATAAGCAAATTCCATAACATAGATATTTCTGTATAAGAAGATATAAGACATCAGTCACATATTCAAGAGTGTCTGTGATGATGCATTTGAATAAATTAAAAACTTTAACTGATTTTTATTTCAATAAGATGGACAAGGACTTTCCTGTTCTTCCATTTAGTACAAATAAAATTCTGGGCACCGTCTGTAGAGCAGACATGACTCTGAAAGGTGAAGGGATGAAGCAGATGAGGCAAGGATTTGGGGATTGAAGGACTATACAACAGTGTGTTCTCTGGGGTTTTGTTTTGCTACTGTGCCCCAGACTGGAGAAACCAGCAACACGGAGATATCAATAAATGAATACCATAACAGTGCCGCCATTGGCTTGCATTTCCCAGCTATGGAGACAGGAAAGGCAGTAGCCTAGAAAGAGAAAAGCAAAACAATGAGAACAAGACTCATGAACTTTTAGACAATGCCACTCTACTCTAGTCAAACATCTCAGGAAAACTCTGACTCGCCCCCACTTAAGCCAGTGAATCCTGAATGAAAATCTTGAGACTTCTACATTCATTCTTGTTGGCTGTAATGAGGCATCCAGCAGGCCAAGTAGGTGGGTGGTAATTTCAGCTCTCCCAGATGGTTACAAGGAGTCACCCACGCATGCTTTAGTGTCAATGTAGACCGTATGAGGAGCCCAGATTTTCACCCCTACCCAGCAGTAATGAGGAAAGTTGGAAAGAGGTGAGACAAGTCCAAATGGAGAATCAAAACTTTCACAACTTTTCATTACCACACAGCAGTAATGAGGCCTCCTACTTGTGGTATCCAAAGGAGACTTGTGAAAAGCAAAAAGATAGTCTTGTCTTTCCTTGCCAAAGTGATAAAAGTCAAAGCTCTCAGCTCTTCCTAGAAGTGAAAAAAGAACTTGGTTTCCCTCTTGGATGTTAGTGGAGACTGAAAGGAGAAACTGAACTTCAATCCCCAACTGGCTGTGAAGCAGCTGTGTCCATTTTGCCTACACGAACAGAGGCCATCACCTTGCCAATTTGAAAAATCATGTAGAATGATGGCAGTTTTCGGTAAAGTGACTCAACATTTTTCAAATGCTTAATGAAGAAAAAAAAAAAAACTGTTACCACTTTATACTTTAGACTCCCAGAATTTGCTCATCATGCAGCTGAGAGTTTGTAATACATGCGTGCATATACACAAATTGTACCTAGGGTGATGATGAAAGCATTAATTAACTTGATTGTGGGAATCGCTATGCAGTGTATATCTGCATCAAATCATCACATGCTAAAACCTGAACATAAATTTACCTAGTAATTTATTTTTTTTTTTTTTTTTGGCTGCACAGGGGATTGAACTCACAACCTTGCACCTGTCAGACAGGTGCTTAAATCACTGAGCCAAATTCCCGGCCCTGGTTTTTTGAGGCAGGGTCGCACTGTGTAGCTCAGGCCAGCCTTGTGCTCTCGTTGTAGCCTAAGCTGGCCTCGAACTCACAATGCTCCTCCTACCTCAGCCTCCCGAGTGCTGGGATTAAAGGCTTGTGCCACCAGGCCCGGCTAGTAATTTTTTTAAAATAAAAATTTTAAAAGGCAATGACTTGCAAACCATATTTGACATGAATGAAAATGCCTTTCAGGAATAAAACGTTAGATTTTAAAAATATATCAAAGTATTATATATTGTGTTATTCCATTTATATAACATTTTGAAATGATAACATTATACAAACGGAAATCAGAATGCTGGTTGCCAGGAGCTAAAGAAGTAGTGGGAATGGAAAGAAAGTGGAGGTGATTATAAAAGTCATTATAGAGGAAATAAATTTCTAGAGATGAAATGTTCTCAGTCTTGAATATTCTTTTTTTTTTTTTTTTCAGCACTGGGAATTGAACTCAGAACCTCAAGCCTGCCAGACAAGCGCTTAAGCCACTGAGCCAAACTCCCAGCCCTAGTCTTGAATATTCTTGTTATGATGGTTGTTACATTGTTCCATTAATTTATAAGATGCTGACATTGAGGAAACATGGCAATGTGTTTATGAGATCTCTCTGTATTGTCTCTTGTAATTGCATGTGCATCTACTATTATCTTTTGTTTTTGTTTTTGTCGGTACCGAGGATCGAACTCATGATCTCGTGCCTGTACTATTATCTTTTTTAGAAAGTCTAAAGCAAACTCATGGAGGTTTAACTTCTTTTATTTTAGGACAAGAATATATTATTTTCTTTGTGCCCGGAAAGGTGTATATTCTGTTTGACCTGAAAATGGTTGTGCAAGTAGAAAAATTTCAGCCTTCTTCTCCAAAGTGTCCTTGTATTCTATTATAGTGCTTATGATAGGTATATAAATATTTATCAGTTAAATAAATTAATGAATGAATAAATGGTGCATTCTTTTTTATGTAATCTTTGAGTGAGTTCTGTTATTATATAGATAAATCCTCTGAACTGGACAGAGTGAGCCTATTTCTTTTTCGAAACAACAGCCCTCTAAGATTTGGTAATGGCCATCAGGCTTCTTCCTCTCTAACATTTTCTTTGTCAACTCCTGGTGTTTAGGTGAGCTTTAGACATCATATGTAGTCTTACAATACAAAGCAGGACCAGCTTGTGTTTTCTATAAGTTAAACCAAGGTTAACAACCTCCCAGGCTACAGATCAGTACTAAGTACTGGCTGATAAGCTAGTTAGGCACTGGGCCACACAACAGGTGGTGAGAACCTGGCAAGGAAGTGAAATTTTATCTGTATTTTCAGCAGCTTTCCATTGTTGCCATTCCCACTTGAGCTCTGCCTCCTGGCAAGTCAGTGGTGGCACTGGATTCTCATAGTCCTACTGTGAGGTAGACCCTACAGATGAAGGATCTAAGTTCTATGCACAAAAGCTTGGGGACTCCTTTCAATTATACTATATATTTAGTAATATTTTAATTGCCAAAGCAAAAAAAAGGAATTTAAAAAATATCTAAAGTGGCCAAAATTCTAAAACTCATAGAACACTTCTGATATAGCCAAATTCCATACTTAAATGTAAACACTCTCAATGATTTCCTGTTTATTCTTTTAGAAACTGGAAGTAGGTAAATTGGTGAATCTCTCTCTGTCTCTCTTTCTCTACATAGTTCATATATTATACTGTCTTAATCAATATGGTCTACAACTAAAAACTTGTTGAGAAAGCTCATAGAGATAAACAACATACCTCAAGAAACGATGCATATAGTATTATTACCTAACATTGATTGAATTTCTTTATATATTAAATGTGTGTACATGACTATATCAACATTTATTAAAATTTTCTCAAGAGTCATAGGAAAACATAAAATTGTGATTCATTCTATTTTCTAGGTGAATAAATAAGCCCAAGACAGGTTAAATAACACAGTGTCTCATTACAAATAGACCAAAATTTCTGGTAAATGAATGCATCTTGAGACCATATTCTTCAGTGAGATAAATTGGACACAAATGTATAAAAACTGTATTGCTTCTCTGTGTGAGAAACCAAAAGTGTTAATAAGCACCAAAGTGTACAACAGATATTGTAAATTTGGAAGAAATTATTCAAAGAAATAGGAACTAGTGAAAGTGGAGGGGGAAAGAAAGTAAGGTAAAAGAAAAAAAACGATAAAAAAAGGATAAAATGCAAACAAAACTTTGTAAGTAAGGATGGGAGGAGGGACGGAGGGAGGGTAGGGGGTTGGGGGAAAAGAGGAATCAAGATATATCATATACAGTTATAAGTTCCTATGATGAATATGATCATTATGTATATTCAAAAGTACCAATGAACTTAATAAAAAACCTAAAAAAACCAGGGACATTTTAAAGCAATAAATAAATATATAAATAAATAAACCAGTAACAGTTGTTACAATGTCATTGTCATCTAATAAACTGAAAGAATAATGTAGAGACTTACATGATGTAAAAATACATTCCAAATTTTTAAAAAGTCAAACAGAATCTAATAGGTAGTTTCTACATGCATAATACGCAAAAATATTGAATGCAATTCACAAATTGAATGCCAATCTTGGGTCAAATAACTATTTTTGTTTCTTCCTGCATGTTCAAGTATGTACAGATACTCCTCATTTAGCAACCTAACTGTTAGAACTGTTCAGACTTAGACCCAAGAGCACTGTTCAAACTTACCCACTGTTCAGCTCACTGGGTTGTAAGTTCGAGTAGAGGGTCTATTAAAAAACCAAAAGATAAGTCATTAATTTGAACAGGGCATCTGGGTCACAAATACAAATAGTTGTTAAAGAGTTAGGTCATTAAATGAGGAGTATATGTATATATATATGCTAATTTTTAATAAGAAAAGCACAAATTATATATAAAGACCAAAATAATCATGGCAGTATATAAAAGATTATATAAAATAATATACAGTTTATTACTCTGTATAATAAAAATTTAAAATGTTTTAAATATAGAGTTAAGTAAGAATTTTAAAATGTATTACGCATCTTTTACATGAAGCCTATTAAATAGATTTTTAGGGCATTTAAAGAAATAGTATCACTAATACATATGTAAAATGTATAGTAAAACATAAAATACCAAGAATTATTTATGCTAGTTTTCCTAGCATGTTGTTTATAACAGATCTAATGTAAATACGTAATGATGTAGCTATATGTAACATGATATAGATATCTTTCATCATGTATATATAAAAGACATATATATATATGACTACTTTTGCTATACCTGTTTGTTTCATGAATGCATATGAGTAGAAAAATTAGAAATGAAACTGTGACTGTAAATTTTTCTCTCATAAGAAAGCATATTAATGAAAATCATATTTTGCAAAAAAGTATATTAATGAAAAATATTATTTTGCAAAAATCATTGAAGTGCAATATGTTATTAAAATAATATTTTTGTTGTTTTGTTTTGATTTTCAAAATGTCTGAATCACACTATACTAATTACAATGGCTCTTACAACATCAATATGTTGCTTTCATACTGTTTCAGATTTGGAGAAGCAATATCCTCTTTGAAGAAGCTATTATATTTGAATGCATAATGAACTGCAGAAAAGTATTTTTAACTCTGTAAACCTTTTATGTTGGAAATTCTCTCACTTTTTCTCTTGTGATATCCCCTCTTGTAATATCTTGTAACATGGCAACTATCTATCATCTATCTGTTAGCGTGGTTTTCTATGAAAATTCCCTTTTATTCTTTAACAGATATATCTATATTTTTTCTTGAACACTGAAGTCCTTAAGGATTGAAAGTGCTTATTAAGGCTAGAAGGGAAAATGAATATGTTCTGCTTGTAAAACAAATGTGTCATCTCTTTGCAGAGATTTATTTTAATACAAAAGACATACATTAACCTCTTTGGCTAAATATCTAAAAGAAACAAATGATCCTCAATGGATATCACAAAATTCTGCAAGTAAATACATAGCTACACTTTCCAATGACCATAATCACTTAAAAGATACAAATCTCTCTCTGTGCTCTGGAACTAGAGAAGATTATTTGATTAATTACTGTCTTACTTGAGAGACAAATGTTTTGCTTCTGTCCAGGTGCTCCAAATCCAATCTGCTAAATTTCATTTTTAAATTCAAAGTTGCTTATTGAAGTCAGATGAATACATGTCTTGATGAAGATTTTCTAGATTCTACCCACTGGGCAGTTAATGTTACATTATTATAGCTACAGAAAATATAATTATTGTTTAAAATACAAATAAATGATTTTATATAACCTGTATACAGCGATATCTAAAAAGGGAAATAATCTCTCTGCCTAGAGGATGTTATTAGAACTCTAGTTGCCTGTAAGTTATTGTCCCTTCTTACAATTCTATGTCTAGAACTAGATAACTTTCTATACTTTGTAATTCTGAATATTTCATGAGTTATTTGATGCTTGAATTGAACAGATTATCTCATCTTGGTGTGGAATATGATGCAGTGCTCTCCAAAGTGAATTTCATAATGCACTGGTCCAAAATAATGCTTTCTGAAAAAGTAAACCCTAGCAATATAATTTGTGAAATAATATATTCTACAATGTCCTCATACATGCACTGTAGTAGTTAGAGTGGAGTGTCAACTTGACTGACTTTGGGACACACTCAGATGATTGGAGGAGCATATGTCTGAGTGTATGAGTGAGTCATGGATATGTGGTCTTAGGATATATTTCTGGTCTCTCAATTTTTCCTTTTTGGCACTTTTCCCTTTTTCTGCTTCCTGGTCATCAGGAATTAAGTATTTTTGCTGTGCCCTTCTTCTATGATGTTTCTGTCCTGGAGCCAGCTGACTATGAGTTAAATCCCCTGAAACTGACCTTTATTATAATCTTTTTCCATTAAGTAATGGGTTTAGGGTATTGTGTCCCAGCAGTGAAAGAGCTGAATAATAAGGGAAAATTGGTATGAGACTGAGGTCATTGTTGTGCCTATACCTGCTCAGGTGATTTGGAAGTCTTTGGACCTAGTTTTTGGGCAGGGGGTGGAAGGTTTATGATGCAGGCTAGAGAAGAGCTGAGAACTGTAAGCAGAGCCTGCTTATTGATTCAGTTCAGATCTCAAAATATCAGAATGCTGATAGATATGTAACTACTACTGCTAATAGAACGTAAAAGCTAGGCTGAGGAGTTTTCAGGTAGGAACAAGGACTCTATTGACCTTTGGACTACAGACTATGCATGTTAGACCCCCATAGAGAATCTGTCTTTAATTTGTCTGTGTCCTTGGACTTTGCAGGAGACTAAAGTTAGGGCAGGAGACTAATTGATTTGGTGAAAGACATTTCCAGACAACCCAGTATTTAGGCTGTCTCTTGAACACTGCTCACTACTTTCAGCCAAATTTATAGAGAGAATCCGGGGATAGAAAGCAAAGTAGAAAAATTTGAAAATGTTAAATTTTGGCTCAGAAGGAGCTATGTGTAATGTTGAAGCCAAAGAGGGTGTGGCTGCTGATTAGATTGGTGCCATCAAGAAAGGAGCCTATTACTTTGTCTAGGGACAAGAAGAAACATGCCTTGAAGACGTCTTGAAGAAATCAGCATAACTACAACTACTGTAGATTCAGAGAAACAAAACTGCAAAACTTTCTTTTAAAAAGAGAGCCCTGAGCCACTTCTCAAAAATACCCCAAGGGCCCACTCAGTGTCCCCAAGTGGCAGGGGAACTGCCTGTACTCAGTGGCATGAGCCAAAGCACTGCAAAGTGAACCTCATCCAGCCGTGCAAGCTTGGCACCTTGATCCGAACCTAGTAAGGCCCCGCCCAGCATGCCCAATCAGTTGGGGACCTTTGGTACACCACGTGGCATAGCATACTCCATCTAGCTCTTCAGTCTTGGCATGCCACTCAGAACATGGTACAGCCCCACCCAGCAAACTCAAATAGCCAGGGAGCTTTGGAGGGCTACATGGGTGTGCTGAAAGCCTGCCCAGCACACTCCCCACATTTGAGGAGTCTTTAAGCGCCCTTATGGTCCTGATAAGGCCTGACTAATGACCCCCACTCAGCTGGTGAAACTCCTGGCAGTATGAACAGATGTCCTCAATCCAGGAAGCAACTGAAACCTTGCATTCAGTTTTTCCAGGGGAATATAGGAAAATGACAAAACGCAAGAGCAAAATGCAATCTCAAAACTCCAGCCCATCTCAAACAAGCCTAGGAGACATGGACATAGAAGGAAATGTAAACCATACACCTGAAACTTTTCTGAAATGATAGCAAATAAAGTAAAGAAACAACTCCGTGAAGCTGTAAAGGAACTCAGATCAGAAATCATCTCCCAGGAAAAGAAGAAATGATAAGTGTAATAAAAGAAATGCTGAGCACATCTGAAGAAGACATAATTTAAAAAATTGAGGATCACTGCAAAAAGATAGAAACATTGAACGAACAATATAAAAAAGAGTTGGTTCTTTGAAAGAATAAATAAAATTGATAACCCCTAGCCAACCTTATTTAAAAAAGAAAGAAAAAACTCAAATTCATGTAATAAGGAATGAAAAGGGTGAAATCACTAAAGACCCTGAAGAAATACAGAAGATCATCTATACCTATTTTGACAACCCTTACTTTCATAGATTTGATAATAGAAGAAATGAACAGATTCATAGAAACATATGAATTATCAAAGCTGCATCAAGAAGATGTAAAACTCCTGAATAATCCAATTTCAATTAATGAAATTGAAAATGTAATTAAAACCTTACCAACAAAGAAAAGCTCAGGTCCTGATGCATTCACAGGTGAATTCTACAAGAAATTCAAGGAAGACTTAATGCCAGCACTCCTCAAAGTCTTCAATGAAATTGAAAGGGAAGCAATTCTCCCTAACTCATTCCTGGAAGCAATTACCCTAATACCAAACCAGAGAAAGACCTAACCAAAAATGAGAACTATAGGCTAATCTCCTTAATGAACATAGATGCAAAAATTCCTCAATAAAGTACTGGCAAGCAGAATGCAGCAAGTCATGAAGAAGATTACTCCACTACGAAGTGCAATTCATCTCAGGAATGCAGGGATGGTTCAACATATGCACATCAATAAATGTAATTCACCATATCAATAGAGCCAAAGATAAGAATCACATGTTCATCTCAATAGATGCATAAAAAGCTTTTGATAAAGTCCAGCACTCATTCATGATAAGAACCCTACAGAAAATCGGAATAGATGGCATTTACCTCAATCTGATAAAAGTCATCTATGACAAACCAACAGCAAGCATCATATTAAATCATCAAAAACTGAAACCTTTTACTCTAAAATCAGGAAAAAGACAAGGATGTGTATTATCATCACTCCTATTTAACATAGTGCTGGAAACATTAGCCAGAGCAATTAGACCAGAGAGAGAAATAAAAGAAATAAGGATAAGAAAAGACAAAGTCAAATTCTCATTATTTGCAGATGACACGATACTCTACATAGAAGACCCCCAAAACTCCATTGAAAGATTTCTAGGTGTAATAACTAAATTCAGTAATGTAACTGGATACAAAGTCAACACTCAAAGGTCAATAGCATTCCTGTACACAAACAACAAAGTCACTGAGAGTGAAATAAGAGAAACCACAACCATCACAATAGCATCTAAAAAAAAAAAAAGAAATACTTAGGAATCAATCTAGCAAAAAAAAAAAAAAAACTATTCAGTGAAAATTTCAATACTCTGAAGAAAGAAATTGAGGAGGATCTCAGAAAATGGAAAGACGTTCCTTGTTCGTGGATAGGAAGAACAAACATTGTGGAAATGGGCATTCTCTCAAAAATTTTATACAGATTTAATGCAATTCCAATCAAAATACCATTAGCATACCTCACAGGTCTACAGAAATCATTCCTAAAATTCATCTGGAACCAGAAGAGACCTAGAATAGCAAAGGCAATTCCGGTCAACAAAGACAAGGCAGGAGGCATCATAATCCCTGACTTAAAGTTATACTACAAAGCTACTGTGATAAAATCAGCATGGTGCTGGAATAAAAACAGATCTGATGATCAATGGAATAGATTAGAAGATACAACCACAACTACAAACACATTCAGCCACCTTATCTTTGACAAAAGGGCCTAACATGGTCACTGGAAGAAAGATAGCCTCTTTAATAAGTGGTGCTGGAAAAAATGGCTTTCTGTATGCTGAAAACTAAAACGACCCATGCCTGTCACCATGCACTAAACTAAAGTCAAAATAAATTGAAGATCTAAGTATTAAAACAGACACACTAAACCTGCTAGAAGACAAATTAGGTAGAAATTTTTAAGACATAGGGGTAGGCAGAGAATTCATGAACAAAAATCAAACTGTATGGTAAATACTTCCCAGAATCAATAACTGGGATCTTGTCTTACGAAAAAGTTTTTGCATGTCAAAGGGAATCTTTAACAGAGTGAAAAGAAAACACATGAATTGGGTCTTGGAAACAACCTAAATGCCCATCAACTGAGGAATGGATAAAAAAGATGTGGTATTTTTATTCAATTGATTACTACTCAGCTCTACAGAAGAATCACATTGTGGCTTTTATAGGTAAATGGATGCAATTTGAGACCATACTCATAAGTGAAATAAATCAAACTCACATGTGTAAATACCATATTGTCTCCTTAGTGTAAGAAACTGAAAGAGTAAATCAGATACAAAATCTTCAGTAAATATTGTTAAAGGGCAACAAACTGCCCAAAGGGGAAAAAGTAACTCAGAGAAAAGGAGAAAAGAAGGAAGAGAAAAGAAAAAAAAGACATAAATTTGTACATGTACACTTATGATAGCTAAGATGTTTGTATTACTAATTCTATTAGTTCTTCAAACAAAACAGTTAACATTCACAGGATTAGATCAATTTTGCATGTTTATATATGGTAAACTGAGTAACTCTTTTGAAGATAACTATGCAAAATAACAACCTTACTTATGTTCCTACCACCTTGTTTTGCAAGCCTGTATTGTTGTTTCAGGCTTTTTGTTATTGTTATTTATTAGTCTCTTTTATTTCTTATTTTTCTTGTAATTTGTTATGTTTTGTTTTTCCCTCTAATGCAGAAAGGATACATGCCTAGAAGTTCTCCTAAAAAGTTTACAAGAATTGATTTTATTACATGTGATGGTGTGAACAGTTGCTTTGAAGAAAATGAAACATTATGGTAGCCATTGCTGATTTCCTATCATCTTGTTGTGAAGTCCAATAATGCTTTTATTCTCAAGAAAAAAAAAATAATGCTTTTATTCTTTGTTTTGCTTGGTTTTAGCCTGTCTTGTATGATTTGATTTAATATGTGTGAAAGTGTGGACAGCTATTTTGAAGAGAATAAGAAACATTACAGTAGCCATTGTTGATTTTCCTATTGTCTGGTTATAAAGACTTGTAATGCTTTCATTCTTCTGTTTTTATTGGTTTTATACTATTTTGTTTTGTTTGAATTCATTGTGTGTGAAGATGTGGACAACTATTTTGAAGAAAACAAGAGACATGATAGTAGCCACTGTTGATTTTCTGTTGTCTTCTTTTGAAGTCCTGTGTTACTTGCATTGTTTTATTCTGATCTGCTTTGTTCTGTTTTGTTTTGTTTTATTCTTTAAAATAAAAAAAAAATGCCCCAAGCTATGACTCTGGGGCCCAGCCAGACATATCCAGCAGTGTACTCTACCAGCCCTCTTGGTGAATTCCAAAACCAATTAAGTTAATATGAGACTCTACCCTAACCGCCTCATCCACCTCTTGTCAACTGTATACCCAAACACATTGTTTAAACCTGCCTAGTCTTCAAATAAAGACTAAGACTTGCTAAAACAATAGCAAATTCATAATTTTACCTAACATACTACAGGTGTCCTGCATGCAACTGGAAATGCAATAATCCCTTCTCCAAAGTCTCAACAGTTACAGTCTTTTTTTTTTTTTTTTTTTTTGAAAGTCCAAGTCAATGTCTCTTCTGGGACCTAGGAAACCTCTTAGTTTTGAAATTCTGCAAAAATTAAAACAAGTTACATAACTGAAGGTACAAGGGCACAGAGTTAAAACATCCCTACACTAGAAAAGAGGCATAGGAGGATAGGAAAGAATAGGACCAAAGCCACAGCAAAATCCTGCCAGGCAAATGTTAAATCCTGTAGCTCCACATCAGGTATCCAACGCACATGGTGGTAAATGTGAGTTCCAAAGGGTTTG
This sequence comes from Dasyprocta punctata, assembly GCA_004363535.1. Lineage (NCBI taxonomy): Eukaryota > Metazoa > Chordata > Mammalia > Rodentia > Dasyproctidae > Dasyprocta > Dasyprocta punctata. The sequence continues at coordinate 12,478 of RJWM01004619.1, read as the reverse complement.
GGCAGCTTCGTTCCTATAGCCTTACTTGTTGTAGCTCACATGGCCTCTCTCTTGGGCTGGCTCCACCCATGCCCCACAGCTTTCCACAGCAGATGTTTACATTTTCTTGGAATCCCAGACTTCCTGGGGTCTCCACTGCCCCTTTGACTTTATTCCCACAGCTTCACACATTGCCCTCTCAAGGGCACACTGCTTGGCCTGCTAGATCTTCTTTTCAGATCAGGCTGGAAACCTGCTGGACCCCACAACTCTTGTGTTTGTATTCTGGTAAAAACAATATCATAAGGATAATGCCAATTTGTTCCATCAGCCCAGTCAGCAGCCAGGCTCCCTTGGGTTATGGCAGTAGCAGTAACCTCTAAGTAACTAGATGGCTAAGCACAATAAAATGAATCTCAGGTGCCATAAATTTTGCTTCACTCAACCCATCCACTATTACATTCTTTCCTGCAGCCAGCCAACTGTGTACTACATCCCTTGGAAAAATGAGCTAAATTAAACCTCTCCCCTCATGTAAGTTGAGAGTGTTTGTTCCACAGATAGGAAATCTGACTAGTACACACACACACACACACACACACACAAACTCACAGATTCAGAATACATATTAATATATATTTGTAAGATTTTACAGAAACAAACCTGTAACTTTGACTTCATGTTACCCAAATTCATTTAAACATGGTTTCTTCAGTATTATTTTTATGTCTTGTGGATGAAATATTCTCTGGAACACATTCTGGAGCATATTATGTTAATGATTTCACAGTTAAGAATACACAACATCATGTGAAATTTTGGATTGTAGCAAAGATATCCCTTGCACATAATAACTTCTCCCAAATCCTCATAAAATTGTTGCTTTTTTTCTTTTTTTCTTCCAATGCTTAGTGATGTACCTTTTAAAGGTGGATGACTAATGTGCAACCCTTGCACATCTCCAAATTACAAAGTATAATATGCTACTAAGTAAAGAGCCTGTGATAAGGTACAAAGTACACAACACATGGATTCAGAGATTAGATTCAAGTCATTATTGTGCCTTGAGATCTTGAGTGAATCTAAATGTTTCATTTCTTCATCTGCAACTAGGCATAGGGGCAATGGATGTGTGACATTTTCTAAGATTCACAGCAAGATGTTAATAAGTCACTACATTAAGCACAATTACTATGAAGCTGAGTTCCGTTATAAATACATTCTCAAGGAAGTGCCAGAGGGCCTGAATGGTAAATTAACTGAAATAAGAGAATGTTCAAATTTCTTACCCAGTCCTAACATTTAATTAGAATCATTTACAAGATTAAGATAAGTGATAATGTCTACCTTGAGATGTGTGTGCATGTGTATACTTGTAATGCTGGTGATCAAACCCAGGACCTTGCACATGCTAAATTAGCACTTTATGACTTACCTATATTCCCAATCTCACTTTGTAAATATTACAAAGCTTTGAAGATTCAAGAAAATGTAGAACCAAATAGTTTGAGTGTATTACTGCATCTTTCGCATATTAACATTTCAACTCAAACCCACAAACTATTGTCATGCCACTAATGGAAGATAGTACTAGAATTTAACCTTATACTCACTCTTTCTTTCATTACACACCTATTTTCTTGAAAACAAGAGCTATTTAGGAGGATGTTAGATCCAAGAAGCAAGTAGGTGATGAGAACATTAGAATTAAACTTCAGGTCATATGCCCATTGCTACTTTAACAAATAATGTGCTTGAGGGGTTGGGGAGATGATTTTAGAGAACTGATAAGGAGTGCATATGATGTATGTGTCAACAATGACACATTCCAAATTAGAAACTATGGGAAAACAGCTGTTTAAAAGAACAGCATGGAAAATATGAAGAAATCCAAAAAGTGGCATAATTTTGGATGAGTTATTACAGAGCAGAAAAGAGAATGTGTTCAATTTTAAGTCTTAGAAAAATTTTCCTAATGAACACTGTTGCTGAGAAAGGATGTATTAATTACTTATATGTCACTGGGACAAAATATTCAATATCCATAGTTTAAAGGAGGAGATGTTTATATGGCTCATAGTTTAAAATGGGCTCAGTTCATGGCTGACATTGCCAGGCAGAAGTGGTGAGGTGGAAGAGCGTGATGGAGGAAAGCTAGCTGTTCAACTATGGAACCCAGTAAGCTGAGAGAAAAAAGAGGTGGCAAGGTGGGTGGACAAGAATATACCCTTCCAGTCACACCTTCAGTGACATCTTTCCAACTAAGCCACCAGATTCTAACAGTACATTTAGCCAAGAATTTATGAATGAACTAATCCACAAATGAATATAGCACCCACCATGATCAAATTGCCCTTTGATATGGTTTATATATAGCTGCCACCCTCAAAGCTAAAGATACTCATAGGTGGGGCTTTTGAAAGACAATTGGGTCATAGGGCATGATACTCATCAGCCTGTTAGTCCACTGATTGACTTAAAGCTAAATTTGATATTGGTAGGTAATGCTTAGTTGGACGAGGTGGGTTACTGGGATCATGGCCTGGAAAGATCTATCTCCCTAGCTCCTCCCTTCTTCCTCTCTCCCTACTTCCCATATACTATACCATAAGCAACCCTCCTGTGCCATGCCCCTGCCTTAGAGGCAGTTGACTATGGAATTAAACCTTTACAAACTGTGAGCCAACATATACCTTTCCTCTTTTAAATTGTGGGTTTCAGTATTGTGTCTTAGCAATGAGAAAGTAACTAAGACACTTTCCAAACCCTACCTCTGAACGTATGAGTCTTTGATGGGGGATATTTTAGATTTAAACTACCACAAAGTTGTTTCATTTTAATCAGTTGATTAATTTATTTAATTTTGAAACAGAGACTTACTACCATGTAAGTCATGTTAGCCTCAAAATTACTATGCAGTTCAAGAAGGCATTGAACTCATGATCCTCCAGCCTCAGCCTACTGAGTAGTGAGTGCCTGGATTATAACTGTGTGCCTACAGGCCTTGTGAAGGACAACTTTTTGTTTCTTAGGAACACAATGGGTTATAATGAATGATATTTGTGCAATAAATAGCCACACTAACACTAATTATTGGTTTTCAACTTTAAAAGTCAAATTACAAAGAAACACTAATGCTTAAAGCAAAATTACAGTATGGGTAATAAATGTAAACTTCTAATAAAAGTAAGGATATGAAGATGTTATACATTGGAAGCAACAAAAGAAAGAGTAAAAGATAGTGAATGTTTTTATCTTTTAAAAAGGGCTACAATATTTATTAGGTTAATGAATAAAAATTAACAAAATATGATCAATAGATACTGCAAGTAAAATTATAATGAACATGTGAGGTAGCTGAAATGGAAAGAAATCAAGACTGGGGAAAATATTAAAATTCTTTTTCTCACAGTAAAAAACGAAATAAATTGTTCTTAATTTGATAACAAATGTAATGATAAACAAATATAGACAACCATCAGAAAAATTAAAGCAAAAACTCTAAAACTTAATTATCTCCAAGAAAAAAACAAGGATAGTTTTTAATTTCATACTCATCTATGCTGTTTGCATATTTTATGTTCACTTCATTTTAATTAAAAATTTTTGTCTACTTGAAGGTTTGGATCATTTAGGTAAATGTATTTTTATCTCCTTTTTCTCTTCCTTGTTGAAATATTTTTCTTATCACTCAGCAGTATCTACTAACTGTTTCATTTTGTTGTGTTTTGTTTTGACCATCTGCATAGGTTTATTGATCTTTACCTGGTATTGAACCATATCAATTGATGCTCTTTGTGCCCACTGTGCAAGTTGCTCTTTTCCAATTTTACACAGGAAAACTTGTAGGGCATTTGGCACTGAAAGATATTAGGAAATAATACCTGGCAGACTTCCACCGAGTTCTTCTGGGATTCAGGAGAACACCTCTGGGAAAAGGGACAGCTTTGTGTACTACATCAAAACAGGAGAACAAAGTCTAACCATGATTGGATAATAGAGAACATTATCAAAGTGTATCAGACTATAACAGCAACAAATTCTAAAATAGAAACAATAAGAATTATGGCTATCATTTACTGAGCTCCTGTACTCTGTCTGGTAAAGTAACAATTATTTTTCACATGTGATATACATGCATATACATACACATATATATATATATGTATATCACTTTAAATTTGACAACCTTTGGATATAATATTTTGTTAATAAAATATTAATCTAAATAACAGAGCTCATGTATTTTTCTCAAAGCCACACAGTTAACTAATTTCAGGGATGTCTTTCTCCAATAGGAGCATTTGAAGAGAAATAGCATTGAAAATACTTGGTCTATTTAAAGTCTAATAAGGAGAAATATTATCATCATTTATTCAAGCAAAAACTTTGGGTCATCACTGATTTTTCTCTTTTGTACATTCCATACACAATCAAGCCATTTTTTCCTACCTCTGACATTTTGCTAGGATACTAGTATTCCTTGCACCTTCACTGCAACTGCCTTATGACAGATGTAACATGTTCGTTCCTGAGTACAGCCACCACCACTATTTCACTTGTTCCCCTGCTTCTGTTCCTGCCTCTTCTCTCATCCATTCTGTACAGAACATCCAGGAAGAGCTTTTAATTATGCAGATCAGATAAAATTATTTCTCTGTTTAAAATGACTCAAACCTTTCTTTCTGTTCTTAAAATGTTAGCCTTGACCACAATGATTAGGGAAATTTGTCCCAGTCTCTCCTTTGCTCCCAGAGACCCATTCATATCTTCATGTAATCATTCCTCAGAAAGGAACAGATATCTTCTGTCATTTGAAAATAAAAAATACCTGTTTGGCTGACTTATTGATTATATAAAAATAGCATTATAAAACAAGAAATTACACTTTGCAGATGTATATGCATCTTTTAAAATGGTAACTGGACATTTATATTTTATGGAAAACTACGTAAATACCTACATATCATATTTTCCACAAGTGTTATGAAACATTTTAATTCTCAAAATTAGGTTGAAATTTCTTAAAGAAGAATTAATATCCTTTCATTATTTGTTAAATACTCAGGATCTGTATTCAACGTCAAGTTCAAAAACTAAGTTTTCCAACTAATTGCCAATGTCTAATTATAAATTTTTAAATATTGTATTACATTATAATTTATTTAGTGAGGTGTTTCAATTTACATCTGAAAGTAAATGAAAACATTCTCAATTAGATTATCAATTCATTGAATTTATAATTTAAAATATCATTGCATATGTGTATTATCGAACAGTCACTGTATACTCCATAATACTTAATATGTTATAAATTTTGTGAGTAAACTGAAGATCATACCTTATCTTCAAGATGCTTTAAATTGAAAAACAGTTTGGGAAGTATAGTTAATGTCAAATTATATGACACAGTGTCAATGTATTGAAATATTTTGAAGAAAGGAGAGATAGGTTTATCAGGTAAACTCTACAAAGCAAGAAAGAATTTAGGTTGACATGAAGAAAATAAAATAGAACTGAAATAGGTAGAGCATATTCTCAGTAATATGTTCAGATGAAACAATAGAAAGAAACAAAAAAATATACGTGCTATTTGTAGGACAGTGTGGACCTGGAAGAGAATATTTATATTTGAGTGGATTTATAGTGTGCTGAATAACTGGGCCTTCTGTTTAGTATTGCTTGACAGATTGTACTGTATTCCTCTGGTTCAGATGATGAGCTTTGTTTTATTTTAAAAGTACTATAAGTTAAAGTTCCAAGTCTGGGAAACAGCTCAACAGCGTAAGTGCCTGCCTGGCAAGTGCGAGGTCCTGAGTTTGATTACTGGTACCAATAAATGAATAAATAAATAAATTAAATTAAAAACAGTCTTCATCAGGTCATTTTTGTGCACAAAAGAATTGAAATACAAACTGACTTTAGTTGTAGATAAAAACGTATCTTAGTAATTTTATTTTACTTAGTGGTGAATTATAAAAAAGTTTGGATTCCTCCAAATAAAATATGTGGTTTTTCTCTTAATAAGTTGTCAGCATTCAATGAGAAAGGGGTTTTGTACACTATTTCAGTGAACACTCATAACAGGTATGAGGTCATGGGCACTCCAGAAATCTAATCTAGAAAAGAACATGGTGCAAATAAGTGAAGGGAACCAATACCAGCTTGATCTGAAATGGTTCCCAGCTGAGTGTCTACATGTATGCCATTCTGCTGGTGGTGCACTTATATGCTTTTCCTATAATATTTGTTCTTCCCCTATTGTCCCATTCTCCACGACAGATACCAAATAGCATAGGACATTTGGAAGAAAAAAGAAGTCCTTTTTGTTTTATAACCAAACATTAATCTGCAAATTATAGCATTTGTTTCCTGTGCTGTTCCATGAGGAATAATCTAATGGACTCATAATAGGCTGTCATTATCACATCAGCAAAAAGTAAGGTGCCTTCAGTAGGATAAACTATTATATTACAATTAAGTATGTCCAGTGGACTCATTGTTACTTCCACAAGATTACACCCAAATGCTTGATTATGAAAGTTGTTTGGGGGGGCATAATTAAAATATTTCTCTGTCTCCAGAAATGAGAAATGCTTCCAAACAAAGCAATACGACTTTCCTATAGAAACTTTTATAATCACGGTTCAAAAGTGTTCTCAGATCTTGAAGGGAACAATTTTTAGTATCAGACATTTGTAAACTGAGTATTAAAATATTTTAAAGCTGCTCTTTTTTCAAGGAAAGGAGTTTTGGGGATGGCAGGTAAATGACCATTACTTGGATAACTGAGTAGGGAAAATACCTGTTTAAGGAGAGATGCTTTCTGTAGGCAGGGGAGATCATTGAAGTATCAGAAGCAGAAGAGTGCTCAAATAGGATTTCTATTTTCAAAAGTAGGTTCATTGAGCCGGGCGTGTTGGCACACGCCTTTAATCCCAGCACTTGGGAGGCTGAGGTAGGAGGAGCGTTGTGAGTTCGAGGCCGGCTTGGGCTACAACGTGAGCGCAAGGTCGGCCTGAGCTACACAGTTCGACCCTGCCTCAAAAAACCAGGCCGGGAGTTTGGCTCAGTGACTTAAGTAGTGACTTAAGTGCCTGTCTGACAGGCGCGAAGCTGTGAGTTCAATCGTTCAATCCCCGGTGCCGCAAAAAAAAAAAAAAAAAAAAAAAGAAAAGAAAAGTAGGTTCATCATCTTTTTTGTAGCAGAATCTTTCTCTGTTTTTCTTGAAAATAGATGATTGCTTCCTTAACTACAAAGAGTCTCCTTGCAAGAATGGTATCTTCTTTCCTAATGGTTCAAATGATCCATGGATAACTTGCCCAAATGTTCACTGTATTTATATGACTACATACTCATTCTTGTTATTTACTACTACATGTATGAAAAATACGTAAGTTAAAGTAGAGAAGTATTTATGAACCTCAGATAAAATGTTCACTGGACTTCTAAACTGTGTGCTTTACTGTAACTGTCAAATTGCCTAGAACCCAAGACTAAAAGGAAAAAAAAAAAACAAAAACAAAAACAAAAAAAACTCAAGTCACTTCTTTAGATATCTATGAAGAAGCACAGTTAATCACATTTTCCTATGACTTGTGCTTTTGGAAATGTGACACCGTATTTCAGGATTATCTTTCAATAAGAAAAAAGAAGAGAATGACCTTCTTTGTCCTTGCTATTTCTGCATGTCCTTTATGTAAAATACCTTAAATTATTAGTACCATGAGACAAGTTAGGAATCTTTCTCTGTTTTTCTTGAAAATAGATGATTACTTCCTTAACTACAAAGAGTCTCCTTGCAAGAATGGTACCTTCTTTCCTAATGGTTCAAATGATCCATGGATAACTTGACCAAATGTTCACTGTATTTATATCACTACATACTCATTCTTGTTATTTACTACTACATGTATGAAAAATACGTAAGTTAAAGTAGAGAAGTATTTATGAACCTCAGATAAAATGTTCACTGGACTTCTAAACTGCTCTATGGAATTTCTCTGTTGCTATGAATTTACAGAGTAAAAATAAATATCCAAAGGGATCATTCTTATCCAGTGCATTTTTTCATTTATGTCAGTCACACTTTTACCATACAAACATGAATACAGTTTTCTTGGTCAGAGTTAATAATTTCCTTCATAGACACAGGCATTGCGCAGTGCTTTTTACTCCTAAAAACAGTTTTGCATTGCCATGATTATTTTAGATTATGCTATTCATATCTTATTCACTCCTCATTTGGTTGCATGACAGTTCTCACTTCAAATTACACTTTAGAGTAAGATCTCCACTCCCAAGATCTCTCACTATGGGTTTCCTACTATTTGAAGCAATGACTTCTTACTGTTTTGATTCTCCTTTCTCCATTATAAACAGAAACCAGTGTTTGAAATCATGACATATATCAAATTAATTTAACAGCTAAATTTGTAGAGTGTTTATTAAACTTCAAGAAGGTTCTGAATCCATCGTATGTATTAACTTTACAGTGATGCTATGAGGATACTGTGACAATCATTTGCATCACAGAGGAGACAGTTGAAGCACAAAAAGCTAAACAGTTAAATAACTTCTTCAAGGTCATACAGATATTGAGTGGAGAAACTCGAAAAACTGACTGCTATGATTTTAACTGCCATGCCAGTGCTAAGATTGCCACCTTCTTACTTTCAAGTATGACACTTATATAATACACCGATTCACTTTTGCACTATTTTCTGAGGTGAGTAACCTGGTGATGTGATCCTTAATGTACTAATGAGGAAACTGAGATTGTTCTAGTCATGTAGATCAGCACTCAACATCTGACAATTGAATATTGTTTCTTGAAATGAGCTAGAAGCAAACTATAAACTGTTACTGTATATGCTAATATGCTTTTCAACGAAAGCCGTGGTAAATTTATATATACTACAAAGCATGTATTTCATTTATAAGTTAATACTCTGGCCCAGGCATGATGGCGCATACCTATAATTCCAGCATTTGGGAGTTAGAGGCATGAAGATTAAGAGTTCCAGGCCAGCTCGGGATACATAGTAAGATCACGGCCAGTCAATACTACCTAGTGAGACCTTGTCTCAAAAAAATAAAAAATAAAAATAAAAATAAAAATTAGATAAAAATAAAAATAAAAATAAAAATAAATAAAAGAGTGTATTTCAAAGTAAATCTTAAATGTCCTCACCATGTGCACACACACAGTGGGTGACTATATGAAGTGATGAATGGTAGTAATCCTTTAACAATATATGTGACCACAGAAGCTTTAAAGTCCATGCCTTAAATATGTATAACTTTTCTTTATCAATTTTACCTGTTAAAATGGAAAGATAAACACTTATTTTAACATTGAAAAAAATAAAGTAAAAGAGAAAGATTTGAAACAGAGAAGGTTTTCAATCCTACACATGTTTTCACAAAGTAATTACTGTGCAGAATCTCTACTTAAGTTTTCCTATAAGTCTTTGCATTACAACAAGGATTTTCCTTTCAGTATTCTCAAACTTAGGGCATCAGGCTGTAAATTCCTTCCTTTTGTTAGTAATACTAATTTTTCTATGCTTATTCCTTGAGGACCCCCTTTTGTGTATGATACTTTTCTAGTTGTTTAGGAGGTACAACATAGAAAAAATTAAGAGAAAATTTATTTTCTTCATTATAGCTTTATATTATAAAAGAAACAGTGGTAATAGACATACACAGATAAGCAAGATTCATAGTAGATCATTTAGTGATGAATGGTAAAAAGAAAAATAAGGAAAATGAGGCTAGAGAATGATAGAGTGTGCAATTTTAATTATGCTGATGACTGAGAAGTTGATATTGAACAAAGGCCTGAAAGAGTCAGAAAAAGGAAATGAAGATGTCCCTAGGTAAGAGAATTTTAGAAAGATGGAAAGGACATGTGGGAGTATGATAGTAGTTTCCCTGAATAACAAATAGGCTCAAAGACTATGGCAGAGAGATGGTGGGAAAGAGTAAGAGTGAATAAAACAGGAAACTACTGGATGATTTGGAGCACAGGGGTGATAATGATTTAAATTTTAAAAGAATCATTCTGACTGCAGATTGTGAACATACTGTACAGACGCAAGAGATTAAAGGGAGCTGCTGCAAAATCCAGGTGAGGTATTGATGACTTGGACCAGGTGGTGACAGTGAAGAGAGTAAGACAGGGTTAATTTCTAGATCTACATAGAACAGACTATAGACAATATTTACTGAAATAGGAAATGTTACACCAGAGAATGGGATGAGGGGAATGATGTCAACTGTTTGGCCTTGGCAGCTGAGAGGAAAGGGAAGGTAATTGAAAAGCATGTTGAGAAAGAAATAAAAGAAATTAACTTTGGACAACAAATAAATGATCTCTTTGAAGAATAAATGAACCAAGTGGATTCATTTTAAGACACAAAGAACAATGTTGAAAATAATTTTCTATAAGTTAATATAAAAATTTTATGTTGATGAAGACAGTATTGTCTGGATTTATGCTCTTCACGATTAATACTTTAAAGGCTAAATGGAAATATATTTCAGGTGTTCTTTATACCTCTATGCTAGAATATACTCACTTGTCCCACCAATATTCAGAATTTCTCTTTCATTCTTTTTATAATCAGTATTCAATAATAAATAGAAAAAAGTTTTGTTTTTTTAATAATAAAGCAACAAAACCTGCCAGGTGCTTTAATAGTACACACAATTTTAAACAGATTGGGGATAAGAATTTTTATCTAATTCTTAAAAATTTCATAAGACATGTCAAACTAAATCAAACATGATCAAACTAAATCAATCCTATTTAATTTGAAATTAAGATTATTTTCTTTTAAGCTCACATGCATCATATGCATGAGATAACATGCTTGTATACACACAAATAAATTGGCAAGAAAATTTCTATGCACATTCTGAGGTCATCTTGGCTATAACATTCCTGAGTAGAAAATGCACTTACTATCACATTCTTTTTGTATAAAGGAATGCTGAAGTTCCAATAAAGAAAATCACTTAGCCACAATCATCCATGAAAAAGTTGCTGAGAGAAGACATGAACTCCAACATTTTAGATACTAGTTGACTCTCACTATGATTAGATATTTTTCTAATATACTTTATATCAATTTTAATTCTATTTTTATGATTTCATGGATTGTTTTTTCTCTTTTTTAGCTCACATACTTAAAGTATATCAGACAAGCTCATTGTTGATTTTATTTGTTCTAGCAGCTGTGCTCTACTGGTAGATTTTTACATAGGATTTGAAGTTAGGAGATTTGAAGCATTTAAATTTTTGTTGTTCTGAAAATGCATTTATTTTTTGGTTCTTCTATCAAGGCCTTATACCAACCATTCAATTTGAAGTTTAAAATGCATGGACAAAATTTATTTTGACAACCTAATTGTAAATGATGAGTGCCAAGTAGTTTACACAAGCAGAAAATAATGGAATTCTATGTTTATCACTTTGGAGAATTAAGTGCCCTCTCACCATCATAGTTACAAGCATCTTTTCCCAGATTGGTTCATCAGCTTGGTCTCCTTTACTGTCATGATACCATGCCCTATGCAATTCTCTTTTTCTTTGCTTATTCCAGTGGAAAGGCCTAAGTGATGTGGGAATATGCCACTGAGACTGGAATCCACTTAATAATCTTCTGAGTTCAAATGAATTCATAGGAATGGACACAGAGCCCTAATTTTATGAATGTCATCCATATTTAGTGATTAAAGAACGTGTTTACATATGCTCATTCAAAAAATTTTCATTTTATTAGTAACCTTTATGTCTCATGTTATCCAGGCTTGTACAGTGTTTTCAGAAAAAGAGAAGTGTTTGGCATGGGAAAACCATTTTGTTATTAAGATGAAGTATACTCAGAACTAGGGAAGAGGGTGTCTCATAACAATGCGTACTAGAATGTGTTGGGGTTTTAGTGTACAACAGTACTGAGAAAAGATCACAAGGGCCCTGTGGGCCATTCATGCAAGGCTGGTTCCTTGGTGAACACGGAAGTCTCTTCTTTTCTTTCCTGAAATGTTTCACCAAGGTATTTTTAGCTCACTGAGAGTAGCTCTGCTCTCAGAGCGAGTGGCTCACACTCTCCACTGTGGAAAATGCTATTTATTATTGATACCACTATGCATATTCTATGGCATATAAAACACTCTAAATTTTCTACTGATGCCTTTGGCACAATGAAGAAGAAAACTTTTTAAAAGAAAAACATCACCTCATGTATAATAAATTAATAGCAACTCAATATGTGGTTTTTTAAAGTAACTAAATGCATTCCAGCTATTTTCGAAGGGATTTTAGGCTATATGCAAATGCAGAGCTCTAAAAATTTCAATTTGGGGATTAGCATTTTGATGCTTTCTCTCCCTCAGGTTATTCTTGCCCTACCTAAAGTGTTTATATTCTTTCTAAAATTCCTTATATGAACAGACAGTGAATAATTAACTCTCATTTGTAAAATGTTTTAC